>JAVKLF010230767.1:0-14996 GCA_034783495.1 Millerichthys robustus | reverse complement strand
AGCATGTACTCAGAACTGGACAATAAGACATCGGGTTATCAATGGACACAGTACAGGCATAAATTTTCCATGACACTAGACACATCTGCAGCTTCTAAATTTGACTAAGAACTATCTATCAAGTAAAATATTGCGAGTGAAGCTGCTTCAGATGTTCACTTGATGAGATTCAACTCACAAACCTAAAGCACTCAAAGATTCAGTGTCTTGCCCAGGGACAGTTCAATTTGTGGCTGAATAGTGGTGGAATCAAACTGCCAACTTGCTCATTGGAGGACAACTCCCCTAACCACTCAGCAACAGCCATTAATAAACGGTGTTAATAAATCCTTACATTAAATACACCCCCGTTCTCTTCATTAATTTACAATAACAGTGTGTAATTTACAGTATGTACAATAAGTGGTGTTTATAATTGTTGGATCAGATGGGATGGGTGGCTATTTTTTGCTTTACTTCCACATTTATGCCCCACCTTTTAACTTTTTTGTTACTTCTGGAGGTGTGCACTACTTTGACAACCCCGGCTTCATATATACCATCGCTCCTCTTTGAGCAAAGGTCAGGCATTTATTATACCGTATATTAGATTTCATATGTATTTATGTTTATTTAATAAACACAAGAAACTCAGAAACCAATAAATGTCCATGCTCACACATTGAGGGAGGAATAGGAGTCAAATGTGAAGGCTGAAGTTGAATCCATAAAACAGGAACACCTGGGCAAATTAGAATCTAAAACAGGTTTGGGCAAGTGATGTGGAAAACAGAGGTCGGCAGACTGGCTGAGTGAAAGGGACACCTAAATAAAAACGACCTGAGGTAAGAAATATTTAAACACAAAGTCAAAATCCTGACAAAAACTTTAGCATTTAAGTAAGCTATACAGTGTTCAATGGCTTTATTTTTCTGAGTAAAAAAATGTTTTCAAAAATATTTTCAACTAAATGCTTTTTATTTTTTATTTATTAGGGGGGACAGTGCACATTAATGAACAGTTATACTTCTGTACAGACTGTAAATGAGCCAGATTATAGCATAATTGCTAATTTCCATCTGTAGTCCCAAGACAGAAAGACCCAAACAACAAAGAGACATTATGAACATAAAATCAAGAAATCACATTAACAAACATTCACAGAAGATAAAAAATAAAATAAATAAAATTTTTAGTTAAAATGAGAACATGTCTTTGTTTTGTTTCTGTGTTATATTCACAATTAGCTGCTTTCACAAGCTAAATGCCCCACTCCAGTTGTCAAAAAAGCTAGAAAATTTTACCTTTGTCAGATTCAACTCATGTAGAACATTGTCTTCATTTTATAAAACTACTACTCCTAAAACCAATAACCAGGGGTTTTCTTAGTGTATGTAAAAACATTTTCTGTACTATGAAAGTATTCAAAACCCCCTCTTGTGGTTGATGATGAATTTGATATAGCCAGAACAGTCACTACAAGCAGTTCCAGAGAAATAATTAGTGTGGAGTCTGCATTTTTCCCCTTCTGTATGCAGAGTATTGGAGGATGTGGGAATGTGGAATAGGTTGACTGAATCAAAATAATAATAATAATATGGAGAAAATGAGGCATTTTGTTCTTCAAGCATGCATGAGGGGGTAAGCTTGCAAAAGCAAGAATAACAGCAGCTGGGACTCCCCCTGATCCCCATCCGATCCACATCCCTGATGTGATTCCTCCTCCGTCTGCTTTTGATAAGAGTTCTTCTCAGATGTTTATCGCAAATGTATGACTGTAGACATACCGTTCCATAAATGTACAAAAAGTATTATGTACATTTCCTGACAAAAGGTTATTCACCCAGAAGAAATGGTTTGATTTGGACATAATTTGGTCCATATGCAGACCAGTGATGGGGTTGTAAATGATTTGATTTAAAAGAAGCTGCGAGTCTGCAATGAACACAAGGTCATAAGTAGTGGAATTGTAAGTAAAGAGATAGTATTTTCCGAAAGTTGTTGAGTGTCTGAAAATTATTTGGTCAAGAGATACAGAGGATGTCTTAGACTTTACCAGGACTTAATGGAGTTTGACACAGGTCAGTCTGTGGGTTTACTTTAGGTTGGGGGCTCAGTGTCTGACTTCAGAACAACTCCAGTGATGATTCAAGGATCCTGAAGGTACAGCCACATCAGTGACAACCTGCATCTAAATGACAACCCCACCAGAAACAGAACCCTGGTACAGGGTATATATTCGTATCTGTAAACTGTCTGCCAATCTGCTGGATATTAAAGTCAAGTTCCAACAGCTGTAGGTGGACTTGCTGCAGGATAGAATCCAACAGTTGTATTTAGGTCCAAGGCATCATAAGACAAGCCAGGCGTTTTCATACCTACATATGTGTGTGTGTGTGTGCGCGCGTACACATATACACAAGCTTAAACCATCTAATAATTATTATTTACCTCATAACTAGTTAATTATTATCATTTACATCAGGCTTTTCTTAATATTTAAATATTTTGAACATCTTGTTATTGTTTGTAAAAATGTTTGGACATTTTTGTAGTTCATGTGACACCATAAATGACAACTAAAGATGCTAACTGCACTATAGTACATTTATGAAAACATGTAGGTCATAAATCTGGACAGGAAAGATTTTTGAGGTTGAGTGTTTACTCTGAGGCTAGTTGTCACTGAGCATCTTTGTCAGGTTTATAAAACTAAACTTGTTAATTTTTGTGGTCTGAATAATAAATCTGGGACTATGTTTCCACAGTCATACCAAACTGATAACCAATTCAAAGCTAATGTTGTTATTTTATATCACTTTCACAAATAAGACCAGCTATGTAAGCTCATGAATAAATAACTACTTAATGCCCTTACAACCACATGACAACAACAGCTCCTTCTCGGCTGCTTCTGCTCTGCTTTCCAAATATTCAGACAATATTTGTGGAAAGAAAATTCCTGCTTTAACCAACATCATGAAGCAGAAGAGACTGAATGTAAATCTCTCAAAAACCTTCACAAAACATATTAAATATAATCTACAACATACAGCCCTTAACTAAATTTAGAGTTTTAATAGAAACTGGATGATAGCCTATAATTACACCAGTTGGTAATTGTCTGAAGAGACAACTACACTGAGGAGAAAATGACATGTTTATAACTTTTTGCTTCACTCTCTCATTTTTTTCCTGTTTTACAAATCTGTCATTCTTTCCTTCCTTCTTATTTTCTCTTCTAGTCAAAAAAAGACTGAGGTCCACAGGAATGTGCTGATGGCTGACTGTTTCATCTCAGTCTCACAGACTGAACCTCACTGACCTCACACATGCACACACACAGATGTTTGTTATTGTGTCTGTATTTGAATGTGTCTGGTATCTATGGTAACCAGTGTGAGCACAAACAGCAGGCTGAAAAGAGCTGCACTGTAAGCAGAGTGGTGCTCAATTTTTTTATAACAATGTTTATTTTATGAATGCATTTCATAATCACATTTTTGAGAGTGGGTCTAAACGGCCCCCAGCCCCCCAAAACTATCTGTCATCTCTGTCCAAGATGTAAACATTTTGAAGGCACTGATTGACACAGACTCTGGTCTTTGGGATGTGCTGACATGTTTAGAGTGTGGTGACCGATCCATGTGTGAAAACAATGTCTTGTGATGTCTCGTAAACATTTTGGACAGAGATGACCCTTTCAGAGGAGAGTTTCTCATTTCTGAGATTTAGGTGGACAGTTGAGTCTAGTTCTTTAGAGCTAGCTATGAGCCATTTTATGTCAAACAAGAAAACTTAGGGCTCTCAGATTTCAGCTTTCTAAGGCACTGTTTACATGTAAACAATCTCCTGGAAATGCTAAAGATTTTCTGTCATAGATTATGGAAAAGTTACACATTTACATATCAAATCAAAACAATCTATTAATTTTAATCGCTTCTTCTTTCCAAGTCGCTGGTCCCACATCCAGCAGTCATTGTGCTGAAAGGCAGGGTACACCCTGAAAATATCACAAGTTCATCACAGGGTCATAGAGACAAATGAGACAAACAGCTGTTCATGCTCAATACGCTTTGAAGCAATAGAAGAAAGCTGCATGGTCTGAACCCAAATTGACTGTTCAAGGGTGAAGGCAAGAAGAGGGTGAAGGGATGCACCCATCAAGCCTGGTGCCTAGTGCACAACCCTGTGGGGAAGTCCATGATCTGAGGGTGCTGCATTTGGTCTGGTTTAGGTTCAGCAACATTATGAGTCCAAAGAACAAGGTATACTAAATGCCTGAATGATCAGATTATTCTATCAATGGATTTCCTCACCACACTCTAAACATTTCAGCATATCCCAAAGACCAGAGTCTGTGTCAGTCAGTGCACTGTACCCTTTCTGGGTACAGTTTGCATGTTCTCTCTGTGCATGCATGGGCTTTCTCCGGGTACTCTATTTCCTCCTACAGACCAAAAACATGAATTGGTAACTAATTGCTTATTGGTAATTCTAAATTGTCCCTAGGTGTGAGTGAAAGTGTGAATGGTTGTTTGCCTCGTTTGTCTCTATGTGTGATGAACTTACGACCTGTCCAGGATGTACCTCGCCCCTCGTGCTGTGACTGCTGGATATGGGTGGGCACCAGTGACCCCCATGATCCTGAAAGGAAGAAGTGGTTTAAGATATGTTTGGATATATATGGTATACAACTTAAATACATGGCTCAAACTTTTTTCAGACTGGATATTTTACATGTCTGTAACACTAGTTAACACGTTATTGTCATTTTGAAATTCTGCATTGTTATGAATCTTTTTGTGGTCATGACATTTTGTATGTATTTTGCATGTCTGGGGTCAATAAATATCATTTCATACCTCATAATCATTTTGAGTCTCATTGCCTACCTCTCTTCCTTTCTTTGGTTTCCTAATAAAGCATCTTAGGCTTTGAACTACAGCCTGCTGACCCCACTGGATCCAGGCACTTTGCCAGGTCTGACCAGTAATTCAGTAATCCCTCCATGCTTCTCGCCATGTTAAGCCTCAGAATGTTGCCTCATCTCAAAACCCCTCTGTTATACTCTGCTCTTTGTGGTCCTATGACATGATTTATTAAGCCATGGGGTGAGTAGGATTACAGGAATACGGTACAAGGAATTAGGTGGCTAATGCACAAACTACAGTATTAGGTGAGCTTTGGGTGGAAGCCAGATGAATGTTAGGTAAATGGATAAAGGTCCAATGAGTGGGGGAATGTGGGAAATATTTCATCTCCATCTCCAGCTCAATCTTGTACCACCTATTTGTGGTCAGGTGGTAAGGGCAAGAGGTCTAGGTAATGAACCCTGACATCCCTCTTTTCATGCAACACTCTCCAGCTCCCGTTGGGAGAATCCCAATGTGTTGCCATCGTCCCTAACCCTAACTCCCTGTCTCTTCCCAGTGGAATGTGCATGGAAAACCTCCAAAGGAAGGTGCACAGGAGGCTTCCTATTGACATATCTGAACCACCTTAGCTGACTCTTAGATGCAAAGTAGCGGCGGCTCTACTCCGAGCTCCTTCCAGATAATAGAGCTCCTTACTCTATCTACATATGACTGAGCCTTCAAAGACACCTCGTTTTATTGTAAAAAATATTTGAAAGCCAACATAATTAACTCTAATTCACTTCACCGCAAAAGTATATATATATTTTTTTTCTACTGCCTTATAACGTAATTGGAATATGTGCCTAAGTCAAAACAAGAGAAAAGTAATAGAAATGTTGCAGTTGCTTTATTATAATTTATCAGTTCTGCCACACAGTAGTTCCACTGCATAAAACAAAAACTTGACTTGTGCAACAGTTTAATGGGGAGTATGTGTGTAGGGGGTTTCTTTAAACTTTAAACTTTTAAAATCTGTTTTTAAGTCTAGTCTCAGACAATTGTATTACACCAGTCTCTGACCAGGTTCATCAGGTCACTTGGATCTGCCAGTAGAAGAACAAGATTCAGAATGACCACACTGAAATCCCACTGTCCCCAGGCACAGTGGAGAACTTACCCCCCAAATACTTCATTACCTTCAAATTCTAAGAAATAAAAAATATTGTATGACCTCAATAACTCCCTTTTCATGCTTCAGTGCATGTGTAGACTTACTGCTGAATGCTATACACTGTGGTTTTTCATCATGACAGTTTTTCTGCTTTACACAGTCACTGCAGTTCTCTGAAACCAGACAGGAAGTGAAGAATTTTACTGTTGTTGTTTTCAATAAAATGAACAAAGGCATATAAATATTAGTTTAAGGAAAGGCCTCCACTAGTTTATACTTCAAGAAAAATGTTTAGAAAGATTATTGATTTAATTCAGAGGTTGTTGTTGAAAGTTAAGATTAGAAATGGTGCCAGATATACTGGAGAAAAGGATAACTATTTTGTTCTCACTGACAACTCCAAGTAGACGTTTCCTATTTTAGTTCATTTAGAATCCACAAAATTATTTTGCTAGAATTTTGTCCTGTGCTTCTAGACAGCGCTGAGTCAGGTTTGTAGGCTGCCTTGTTCACATACACTTGTTTAGCTTTGTCCACTAATAGATGTATTCTATGGAATTGAGAACAGGCCTTTGTGATAGTGTCCACAAAACATGGACTTAATTGTTCTTCAGCCTCTTTGCAACTAAACTGGCAGTATGCTTAGGCTCATTGTCCATTTGGAAGACTTATTTGTGCCCAAGCTTTAACTTCCTAGCTGATGTCTTAAGATGTTGCTTTAATATTTCCACATAACATTTTTTCCTCATAATGTCATCTACAGGGCTAAAAGTGGAAAAACATCCTGAGTCTGAACCTTTTTCTGTCAAACACCCCCTCAATCATTTTTCAAGTTACAAAATGAAAATACAACAGACAAAATGTCTATTAAATTTTCTCATATCCTCTTAGGTTGGAAAATACGTCCACAAAACAAATATGCTTTCAATGATTTACAGTGTACATAAAATACTTAAATCATAAATAAACAACATGAACACTCCTGCACAAAATCTTAACTCTATACAGGTGCACATCACCATCTTGTGGTAGAGCAAACTATCCACATTTCTGGACAGGAAAACTTTAAACAGGTACATTTTTAACAAGAATTACTTTATTGAACAGTTTAAAACCAAGATTTAAAATGACAAGATAAAATCACCAGCATTTCCCTTTTACCAAATAAGCCAGTTTTTTAAATACAAGTCAGGAAAAATTTAAAGTTATGATGATTTAGTGTTTTATATTGTATAGAAACAAAGTTTTCTCTAAAAGTTGTAACCTAAATGAAGTTTCAAATCTGAAAATTCTGGTAGAGAGCTTGCTGTTGTTAAAGTAAAATGTGCTGTTTAATATGGCTTTTACAATCAACATTTCATGCACACAATTACATCTGTGCAATAACTACATGTGTATGAGTCTTGTACAATTCTGTTTTAGTCCAGTTTTTAAGAAAATCTGATGTGTAGAAAATTAACAGATGTCACAATGAGAAGCTGAGATAACAAAAAAACAAATAAAATGTGATTGAATGTTCAGAACCGGAGTAACAAGTGGCTTTCAGTCAGGATGCTACTTACATCTTGTGCATGTAACTCCTCTACACCACCCACAACAGTTTTGCTACACATTTTTGCGCTTTTTAAACCAAACAGAAGGGAAACAGATCTGGTTACTAATCTTTTTCTGATGTCATAAATAATTATTATGCGTGTCAAATTTACCAACAAAACTCAAAAGGTTCAATTAGAAAAAGAGAAAAAATTGAATAAGTCCTCTGGACGGAGTTTTCGTGGTCAAAACGTTTTGGCTCTTCTCCAAAAGACTTCTTCAGTCTGAGGAGTGCAGGTAAACTCAGCCTTAGTTAGTATGCCAACAAGATTTTGAGATATAATGAGTTGATCTACTAAGATTGAGAAACATTTTAACATTTGTCAAAAAGTCATCAAAAAATACAAGTACCTTTTTTCTGTGAGGTTTTGCATATTTGGCGTTTATAAAAATAATCTGATTCTTACAACTTTAGCCAAACTTTAGATAAATAAAAATGTCCACCCTAATACATTGTTTAATTATTCAACAAAAAAAATTAATCAAATCACAACATTTTTAAATTATTGTATAAGAATTTTATTAAATTATTTAGTTCATCTACGTTCCCACCCTCATCTTAGTCATGCGCTTTGGGTCATGACCGAAAGAACGAGATTGCGAATACAAGTGGACAAAATGGGTTTTCTCCATAGGATGTCTGGGCTCTCCCTTAGAGATAGGGTGAGAAGCTCAGTCATCCACGGGGGAGTCAGAGTAGAGCCGCTGCTCCTCCACACCAAGAGGAGCCAGTTGAGGTGGCCCGGGCATATGGTAGGGATGCCTCCTGGATGACTCCCTGGGAAGGTGTTCCGGGCACGTCCCACCGGGAGGAGACCCAGGGAAAGACCCCAGACACACTGGAGGGACTATGTCTCTCGGCTGGCCTGGGAATGCCTCGGGGTTCCCCCCGGAGGAGCTGGAACAAGTGGCTGCGGAGAGGGACATCTGGGCCTCCCTACTTAGGCTGCTACCCCCGCGACCCGAACCCAGATAAAGTGGAAGAAGATGAATGGCTGGAATTGTTAAAATTATTGTATAAGAATTTTTGCTGACATATGTTTCTGTAACTTTTTAGAAAGTGCTTCCTGAAAAAAATATCACCCTAATTTTTGATTTTTTTGTTTTTTTTATGCTCAGTTTCTACATTCTGGCAATATTTCTTTGACTGGGGCCTTGTACATAAAAACATTGTTTTTAATAGTCATTTTGAAAATATATCCTAAGTATGACACAGTTTTCAAGAAATATTTTTATCCACCCAGAAACGTGGAAAATGACTCAAACTCTGCAGTAAATAGACCAGGCCACCGCCACAAATTTACACCAGAAACAGGAAGCAAGATGTGGAGCATGCAGATAAAGCTTACATTAGCAGTAAACACAAGAAGGCAAAACAAATGGCAAAAACTGAATACTTTTTGTGGCTCAAAAATCAAGTGGAATTCCTACTTCAGGGCACGTTAAACAGCAAGACCAAAAAGGTGCCAAATGATGTTGATCGGGAGTTGTGAAGTCCAAATATTTGGACATAATGGACACTTTTCAGGCCAAGTAAACAATGTGAGACAGATGGTGGAAGGGTTTTCCCTCATGGTACTCAAATATCAGGCTAAATTCTTTATACATAAGTGTAGGTCTTTTCAAACTATTCCAATTTTTTAAAGTTTTAAATGTAAACTTAAGGTATGTTGTAGTGTTTTGTCTGCAACAGTTGTTTTTTGTAGTGTTGACAGTTGAATATAGTGAGAAAACTGTTTTAGCCATAGATTGTTTGGTGTGATATTAAAGGGTTTTTGCTCTGCTCTATTTAACCCTCCCACTGCCCTGGGGTCAAAATGACCCCACCAGGTCTCAGTCTCAAAACTGAGTGAAGTATACAGGACGCGTAAGTTTTACTGTAGTTGACAAACTAGCATCTCCAGTACAAACTAGCATATTATTGCCGTTACATATGTCATATGCTTGGGCTCATAAATTAGAGGTATGACTGTGACATGATTGATTTCAAAAAGCTGTATTTAGGCTGTTCACATAAAAACCCAAGGGTGGCACTAAGACGATTTTTTTTTCATACTCTTGAGCCTATTTTCAAAAATGATCATTTTGGGCCTTTTACAACATTGTTTCCATGTGGACGCAAGGCTGAAACAAAAAACATTTTGTTTTGTCTATTGTGTGGACGAGGCCTCAGCCACATTGTGTTGTGTTGCTTTTACTTGATTTTAAGACTTGATGAGACTAAAATGAGCTTTTATTCTGCCCTAATCTGTAAAAGAAGAATAATTAGATAAAGTTAGAAAAGTGAAAGAAAAGAAAACGGATGAGTAGATGGTTAGATGGATGGATAGATGTTGGTTTTAACATTTAACAATAAAGCTAATGCCTCAGTTCTGTAATAAAGTTGGAGAAAAGCTGCATTTGCAAAAAAACTAAACGGTTTTTAGCTGAAGGCATTAAAAATCCACACACTGTTTAAAATCCAACCAGATTAAGACATAGACAAACAGGCTCACTTGAGCAATGATTGGGAATCAAGAGACATCACCCTATACCCTGAGGTTTAGTGGTACTCAGACCTTCACAGCTAAGGACAGGACAGGACACTCAGTGGACTTTTGGAAATAAAGTGGCAGCCATTGTAAAAGTTTATATTTCATTTTAAAGGAAAACTTTTGAAGGAGACATCTGGGAATATGTACCCATCTAGCATTTCTCACTCCTGACAGAGGCAAGACTTTACAGCTGGTCTGTACCTGCAACATGACTGGAAAGCTGAGTTCAGTCCAATTGTTGCCAGAAAGTTGTATAGATGTTTCAACTAAAGTGGCAACCTTTCTAACTAGAAGAACCATTATTCCCATCTCTGCTGCAAAAGAAAATTTGTAGAGAGCCACAATATTTACTAGACCCTTGAGAAAGTTTCATGACTAAATATTCTAAATCGAAGTGTTCATGGTGCATGGTGACATTTAGATTGCTTTGAGTATTAGCCAAAAGCAAAATGAATACACAAACCTTATAGTTTATTTATCTCATAAATCATAAAGAGATACTTATTTCATTTTGCACAAACTTATTTTAGTTTGCAAAAAGCTACTTATTTTACTCAGTTGTAGAAAATAGTTAAAATCAGCAGCTCACTGATAAAAAAATATATTACGTGTATTAAGTCTCAAGTCTATTGCTGTCTCAAGCAAATTACAGTTTGTTAGTTATTTAGTACCAGAAGTTCAGTTAAATGATGTGAAGCTGTGTACACACAGTGTAATTATATTAACTGATAATTTAAACCCCACATGAATGACCTCAAGTCAATGTACTGCAGAAACTCAGCACCAACTGCACAAATACCTGTTCTAATAATTATATTATAACTAAACACAACTTAGGTTCATGTTGTTTTGGGTCAAAGTTTCTATTAGCCACTGAAGTGCCAAAAGGCCACAATAGTTTTACATAATTTGTCCTGTAATGTGGGACCTTTTATGGGATCTAAAAGGAAGGAAGGACAATATTCACTGAAACATGTTTTGCTGACATTTTGGACACTTTCCAGTTTAATTGTTACCATGAAAATATAGAAAACTGTTTTATGCTTAAGTGTAGAGCAAAATATTTTTTTCTTTTAGGGCCAAAGAGAACTCAAGATTTAATCTGAAGAGAACAACGCATTGACAATCCTTTTTATAATCAAATCACAGACTTTTGACGTGATGAAATTGAATCACGCAGTGTTTAATAAAGCTAGATTTTGACACGACCCTATACCTTCTACAAATTACCTAAACCTCCATCAGGAGGCGCTAATGGGTCTGCAACATGCGGCTTTTTGGTCCGTCTGCAGAAGCTCTGTATACTATTGAACAAATAAAAAAATAGAAGTGAATAATATCTGGTAAGTCATTTTGATAACACCAGGAATTAGAAGTTACAGCTTACCTTTGATAAAATATTTGATAAAGTCTATGTCTTTATGAGGATATTTATCATGGTTATAATTAAATGTCCAACTGGCACAATTTTTTTCTACTTATTTAAAATGTTTGTTTTTTTTACAGAAAAAACTTACTGATTTGCATCATTGAGTATTTACATTCAACAGTTTACTGCAGCTCTTTTATTTTACAATGTACAAACTATAGTTTTTTTTATAAGTAGCATTTACTGTATCTAACACTTACCAAGTTTTATCTTCATTCCAAACTTCAAGCATATATTGTGGCTCTAAACAAATATACAGTGCCTTGCGAAAGTATTTGGCCCCCTTGAACTTTTCAACCTTTTGCCACATTTCAGGCTTCAAACATAAATATATAAAATTCCAATTTTTTTGTGAAGAATCAACAAGTGGGACACAATCGTGAAGTGGAATGAAATTTATTGGATGTGTCAAACTTTTTTAACAAATAAAAAACTTAAAAGTGGGGTGTGCAATATTATTCGGCCCTTTTGCTTTAATACTTTGTAGCGCCACCTTTTGCTGCAATTACAGCTGCAAGTCACTTGGGATATGTCTCAGTTTTGCACATCAAGAGACTGAAATTCTTGCCCATTCTTCCTTGCAAAACAGCTCGAGCTCAGTTAGGTTGGATGGAGATGGAGAGCGTTTGTAAACGGCAGTCTTCAGTTCTTTCCACAGATTCTTGATTGGATTCAGGTCTGGACTTTGACTTGGCCATTCCAACACCTGGATACGTTTATTTGTGAACCATTCCATTGTAGATTTGGCTTTATGTTTTGGATCATTGTCTTGTTGGAAGATAAATCTCCGTCCCAGTCTCAGGTCTCTTGCAGACTCCAACAGGTTTTCTTCCAGAATGGTCCTGTATTTGGCCCCATCCATCTTCCCATCAATTTTGACTATCTTCCCTGTCCCTGCTGATGAAAAGCAGACCCAAAACATGATGCTGCCACCACCATGTTTGACAGTGGGCATGGTGTGTTTAGGGTGATGAGCTGTGTTGCTTTTACACCAAACAGTTTAATTTTGGTTTCATCTGACCAGAGTACATCTTCCACATGTTTGGTGTGTCTCCCAGGTAGCTTGTGGCAAACATTAAATAAGACTTTTAATGGATATCTTTGAGAAATAGTTTTGATAAATGTCACTTACATAAAGGCCAGATTTGTGCAGTGTATGACTCATTGTTGTCCTATGGACAGACTCTCCCACCTCAGCTGTAGGTCACTGCAGTTCATCCAGAGTGATCATGGGCCTCTTGGCTGCATCTCTGATCAGTCTTCTCTTTGTTTGAAATGAAAGTTTAAAAGGAAAGCCGTGTCTTGGTAGATTTGCAGTGGTCTGATACTCCTTCCATTTCAATATGATTGCTTGCACAATGCTTCTTGGGATGTTTAAATCTTGGGAAATCGTTTTGTATCCAAATCCGGCTTTAAACTTCTCTACAACAGTATCTTGGACCTGCTTGGTGTGTTTCTTGGTCTTCATGATGCTCTCTCTGTGCTTTGAACAGAACCCTGAGACTATCACAGAGCAGGTGCATTTATACGGAGATTTGATTACACACAGGTGGATTCTATTTATTACCATAAGTCATTTGGGAAAACGTTGGATCATTCAGAGATTCTCGGAGTGAGTTTGCTGCACTGAAAGTAAAGGGGCCAAATAATATTGCACGGCCCACTTTTCAGTTTTTTATTTGTTAAAAAAGTTTGACACATCCAATAAATTTCATTCCACTTCACGACTGTGTCCCACTTGCTGTTGATTCTTCGCAAAAATTGAAATTTTATATCTTTATGTTTGAAGCCTGAAATGTGGCAAAAGGTTGAAAAGTTCAAGGGAACCGAATACTTTCGCAAGGCACTGCATTTAGTATGAAAAAGGAATGGCTCTTTTGATTTGAAAGGCTGCAAAATCAAGTGTTACATCAACACATGGATGAGCTCGCCAGCCCCAGTATCTGCATGCTGGTGAAGAGAACGAGCAAATGTGACACATTTATTTCAAAATGACCTGGCTAACAAACTGAGAACACTGAGAATAAGCACAGAAATTACAATCATCGGGTGGTGGATAAAAGAGACTCAACATATATAATAAAGGGCTGTGAAGCTCCATTCAAGTAGTTGCAAAGCAGTCAGTAGACAAGTACCAACCATGAATAGCAAAACTGGTTTTGTTTATACTTTCACTCTTATTTTTTTCACCTAAATCTAATTTGAATCACTTCAACCAGAAATTGTTTATTCTTTGCAATTACACATACAAATCCTTTTTATCCTAAAAATGTAAGAAATCATAGAAAAGGCAGCAGTGATAGTTTAAATTGATCTAAATCTAAAAATTAAATACTCAAAATTTAGGTCAGCAGTAGAACTTGTCTTTCCTGACACTAACCCTTTTTTGTTTTGTAGAAGGCACACAGAATACAACAAAAGTATAGTAATAACCTTTAAAATGTGCAAAAACAGTGGAGTTAACATGATATCCTTACTAAAATAGGAGAAAAGGAAAAATAAATGTTTTGCATCATTTGTTCCATCTTTGTTTTCCTGTTACAACAGAAGAAAAACTAAAAATATAACCGAGCTGAACCAGTGGGCGTCAGAGAGGAACTGTGCTTTAGGACCAACACAAACTGTTGGGCAGAGGAAAACCCCAGAGGCAGTCTACATAGGCAGGATGGAAAAAAAGACTGCACACCAGCATAATGAGCTCCATTTTAATTAAAAGTAATTAAAAAAATCTCCTGGCTTCAGAGCTGTAACATGAAACCACATTGAAGTTGGTCATAGGAACAAAGCAGCATTTTGATTATTCCCTTTAGGTATTTTTTGCTAAGTCCGTCCCTCTAAATTACATTTTTCTCCAAGTAAAAGCAGCTGTTGTCCAAAAATGAAATATTGTCCAACATTTGGGGGGATCCTCCATCCATTGCTTCTGATGCACCTCTGAGACCCGATTTATTCACATGTAGGTGAAGAGGCAGTGAGAGACGGTGAGAGTTTGGGATTTCCAAGGGCCCGTGTGTTGATGATGACCTGTATCACAAAGTCTTTCTGGATCTTAGTGTCCTGCAGCCGTGTTTTGTCTGTTAGCAGCTTACCAGAAAAGAACCAGCGCTGGTGGACCACATCAATGTCCTCCAGGGCCTGTAGCTGTTTCTTCAGCTGCCCAACAGTGTCAGCCATGCTGGCACTGAGACGCACGTCCTTTCCTGTGGACAGTCTTACCTAAAGAGCAGTAAAAAAGTGATCAGACAAACAGTGCTAGGGTTGCTCGTTTAAAGGGATAACAGCAGACACTGGTGGTAAAAAAACAAACAAACAAAAAAAAAAAACCATCAAACTTATATAGCGCTTTTTTGGACACTCAAAGACGCTTTACACTGAAAGATGCATTACACTGATGGTGATAAGCTACATTGTAGCCACAGCTGCCCTGGGGC
>JAVKLF010230745.1:0-15000 GCA_034783495.1 Millerichthys robustus | reverse complement strand
TTTATAAAATACCTCACATATATGTAAAAATAATGGAGAGAATGATAAATGAAAGACGGAGCTACTTTGTTGAGAAGTGGATTTAGAAAAGGTAGAAGGTAGAAGGTATGGATCCTATTCTATGTTTAGAACATAAAATCAGAGAAGGGCAAGTTAATAAGGAGAGTGTAGTGGCTGTTTTCTTTGATATAGAGAAAGCTTATGATATGATGTGAAAATAAGGTTTTTTAATTAAATTGGAAAAAAAAGGAATTAGTGGATCAATGTTTTACTAGATAAAAGATTTTTTACAAGATAAATCAATACAAGTAAGAATAGGACAACATTTGTCAAAAAATGTTTTTGTTGAAAATGGTACACCTCAGGGAAGTATATTGGGTCATTTGTTTATTTCTATTATGATTAATGATATATTTGCCAATTTGGACAGTGGAATGGGGTTTTCTTTATTTGCTGATGATAGAGCAATCTGGAAGAGGGGTAAAAATTTCAATTTCATTGTTAAAAAGATACAAGAAGCAATTAATATAGAAGACTGGTCTTTTAAATGGGGATTTAGAATTTCTATAGACAAAACAAAGACTTCATTTGTTATGAGGAAGAAAGTATCAGAAAATTTAAAACTGCAAATATATAAGTATGAGTTAGAAAGGTTAAAGGGATTTAAGGTATTGGGTCTATGGCTGGATGAAAAACTTACTCGGAAAATTCCTATTCAAAAAGTGGCGGATAAATGTAAAAGAGTTTTAAATGTAATGAGGTGTTTGGTGGGGAGTGAGTGGGGTGCTGAGAGGAAAGCATTGAAAGCAATATATACTAGATTAATAAGGTCTGTATTTGATTATGGCAGTATAGCTTTTGGATCAGCATCAGAAACACTACTCAAAAAATTAGATAATATTCAATATCAAGCCTTGAGGGTATGTACAGGAGCCGTCAGAACAACTCCAACATCAGCCTTACTAGTGGAAATGGGAGAGATGCCGCTTCATCTCAGAAGATTACAGTTAAAGACGACTTATTAGTGTCATTTAAAGGGCCATAATGAAAATCATCCATGTCATGATATTTTAAAATCTAGTTGGGAAAAGGGAAAAATAATTTCAATTATTTTGGTTGGGAGATAGAAAACATTATAAAAGACTTTGATTTATCCCATATAAATATCAGTCAAACAGTTCCTCTTTCACCAGTTCATCCATCTCTATTTCCTAATAGTGTTGTTGATTTTAGTTTGTTGGAGAAAAGGAAAAAAGAAAGCCTTTTAGATCCATATTCAGTACAATCAAATTTAAATAATAAGTACTATGGATTTGTCCAAGTTTATACAGATGCTTCAAAAAACTCAAAAAGCAATAATGGGGTGTCATTCGTTGTTCCAGAATTCAGTATCAAAAAATTTAAAAGAATTACTGATGGAGTATCAGTGTATGCAGGAAAGATTATGGGAATCACTTTGGCTTTAGCATAGACTGAGGAAGTTTGTCCACTGAGAAGTATAATATACTCTGACTCAAGTTCATCATTAGGCCTATATTAATTAAAAAAAAAAATCATTTTATTAGTAGACCAGACCTTTTATTAGAGATTCAGTTATTAATTTAGAATTCAGGCAATGGGTTTATTAGTTATTTTTACTTGGATACCATCTCATGTAGGAATAAAAAGAAATGAGTTGACAAACAGATATGCAAAACAAACTACAAAAAATTGTTATATTGATACTGTAGGCTATATTGGTACCATTTAGTAAAAAAGAAATCAAATCTATTAGTATTAAACAAAAGGTTAAGTAAAGATGGCAGAAGCAGTGGGAAGAAGATAGAAGTGATAAGTGGCTTTACAGTATTCAAAGAAAAGTTGGTGTAATGAGGAGAACAGGACGTTTGTTTTAAATATTCTGTTAAAAAAAAGGAAATAATTCGATTACAAGAAAATAAATTACAGTTAAATATGCAAGCTATTTTGGATACAATTTGTACTTCTGAATAGTTTTGTTATTTTAATAAATTAACTTAAGACAAAATATGATTTCATTTATTTAATTATTATTTTATTTTATTGTGTTTTTTTTTTTTTGTGGGAGAACATAGGCTATTTGTAGCATCCCGATCCACACTCCATTCCAGTAGATGGCGGTAATGCACATCAGTCAGTTGCTTGCCAACCGCCATAAAAACAAAAAAAGACGACGAAGAAGAACAGACGAGTGATTTGGCCAGCAGGCGGCAGAAGTGAGTTTAGTGAACTGAAACTGAAGAGACAGTTTATGTTGCTTTACTGTTTAACCGGTGTTGCTTCTTTTAGTTGCCAACTTGTTTTCCTCACTTCCTCTAGTGTTCCTGGGATGTGGACGAGGAAAAACACCGGCTGCTGCGCATTATACCACAGGTACGAAAGCGGCGGAAACTCCACAGTCATGTAGGGATTGCTTCTTTACCCATGCCGTGCTGTCTACTTTGGTGGCTCTGCTCCCAGCTCTCTTCGTCTACGTGTAACCTCTGCTGACAACATTAGCTTTAGCATTAGCTTTGTACAGACCACATATACTCTGTGCAATATCAGCCACTGAGAAAGAATGTGAAAACACATTTGTATGTCTTGTGTTCGCATTGTATTTGGACTTCGCTGTCAGGTCTGTGGTGGTCCTTCTAACATGCACAGACCAATAACGAAGCGGGTCAGGCTAAAGCTAATTAGCTAGCGCCCGTCTCAACCGCCTGAAAGGAGTCGGAGATGATTCGTCAGCTCATCAACCTGCTAAAAAGTTACCTTTAAACGTGAAACATGTTAGTATTGTCACCTAACTTATACCTTCTGTTGGTATGGTCGTAAAAAGACCATACACACACACACTGTTGACTAAAATCGTCAACAACAAAAGTCCTTGTGTAAATTTAAGATTTATTAATATTAGGCGTTTCTGATATATAAACAATAATTTAGTTTAATAGTTACACACTAGTCGAAGTTCGTTTCCTATTCTAGATTCCCATTCGGAAAATCACTAAAGGGCGATTCCACTTAATTTTTCGTTACCTCCAGCATCTTTAATCTACTCTAGTAAAAAACTAAAACCCCTAGACACTTCAAACCTGAACTAAATTATGCTACACCGATAACAGAATATATTATTAAATATTAATATTGTTAACATCCAAGTTTGTGATTTGTAAAAACTTTCTGATTTGTGCTGAAACTTGTTGGGAGTGATATAATTTTCTCTAAAATTTGTGTGAATGATGGCAGTGTCCAACTTATAGAAATATTACCTACAAATTAGGTTTTTCATCCAAGCCAATTAGGGCCACACCGTTTGTTCGTATCCGTGCGTCGGGTAAACACAATACTCGGCAATTAAATGTCAAATTTAACAGTCTTATTTTGTGTTTAACAGTTAAAATTTAACAGTGTTAATTGAAATGTGTTAATAAGAACTGTTAAATCTGAATACAGCAGATATATTACTGATCTATTTATTTAGTATTTCGTGAATTGTTTATTTGTTGTTTGATTGAGAGTTTTATTAAAGCTTTGTACAGGACCTGAGGAAAATTATACACATCATTTTACACCAAGGTCCTTGTTCATCTTATTTTGTGTTTGCTTGTTTATTTGTTGATTGAGAGATTTATTAGTAGTTTTGTACAGAGAACAATTGATAATACAGTACAGTTAACAGTACAGTACACTTTCCATGCAAACTGACTACCAAAGGAAGGATGTACTGAGGAAAGTTCTACACAACCTGTTTACACCAGGGTCCTTGTTCATCTAATTCCATGTTAAAAAATTTAAAAAGACATTTAAGAAGATTGGATTTTTAAAAATTTCTTATTTAAATTAGCATGCCAACCAGGCAACCAAATTGTGGATTTGTGGAAGACCACCGATTTTTCCCTGGGACATGTACGTGTGTGTGTGCGTGTGTGTGCGCGCATAATGCGTCCCGCTCTCAGACAGATTCTGCTTCCAGTGGCCCCCAGGTTAATTAAGTTTGACACCCCTGATCTAGACACTTGAAACCTGGACTAGATTATTTTAAACTAATAGCAGAATGAACAGAATAAATATTCTGCTATCAGTTTAGAATAATCTAGTCCAGGTTTCAAGTGTCTAGGTGTTGTGGTTTTAGAACTAGACCAGTTCTAGTGTAATATAGGTACTAAAAAGTGCTTAAATCACACTTTGTTGGAGTTTCACAAATAAGACAACGATTTCACAAATCACAAACTTGGATGTAATTCTTCTGCTGTCAGTGTAGAATAATCTAGTACAGGTTTGAAGTGTCTAGGGGTTTTAGTTTTCTACTAGAGTAGATTAAATATGCAAAAGGTAGCAAAAGATTAAGTGGAATCGCCCTTTAGTGATTTTTTCCAAATCGGAAGCTAGAATAGGAAACCAACTTCAGCTTCATTAATTAAACTTTTTTCCTGACAGGGTTTTGATCATTTGTTTTTTGTGTTTGACTTGCAAATACTGTAAAATAAAATTGTATATTTTACAAATGTGAAAGTATTGCTTAGAATTGAATGATATCTGTCATTTGAATTAATTCCTGCAAAATGAAGATGCACCCTAAGCTACGATGATCCAAGTGTCTTTGCGTGACACGACAAAAAATATCAGTAGACCAATTATTTTTATTTTCTACCATAGAATTAACACAAAGATGAAAATAAGCCAAGCTTTGTATGAAAATTAGATTTTGACTAACTTTACACTTCGAGATTCTTATTGTGACCTTTTGTAGAAACAGTGAGGCTGTACGTCTCCAGTAATCCTCTCATTGTGTGATGAAATTACCAGCAGAGGGTCTTACACACACGCACTGTCATGTAGTGGTATCTTTGTGAGAACTTACCATTGACTTCCATTAATTTCTACAGCCTAACCCTGACCCTAAACCTAACCTCACAGGTCCATACCTGACCCTAACCCTGACATAAACTTAGTTCATACCTGAGCCCTAAACCCTAACCTCTGACCCACAGATGGCATTTTCCCTTGTGTGGACTAGGCAAAATGTCTTCACAAAAACAAAATGGCCACATAAGTATAGTACAATGTCAAAAATGGTTGTAAAACATGCCCCCACACACACACACACACACACACACACACACACACACACACACACACACAATTTGAGACAGGTCAGGTCAGCACAAAAAAAATCCCACATTTAAACAACTTTGTTAAGCCAATGAAGTGTTTTTATAGTATATGAAGAGGATAGCTGTGTGACTGAACTTTTAATTGAAGACAACCTCACAAAGAAATATGAGTTTCATTTTTTTTCTTGAAAAAGAAGCAAACCATTAAACATCTTAATATTTGATCTCTGTAAATAAGTCTATAATCTTGAAGCCATACCTTAATTTTTTTAATGTCAAAACCTGCTTAATAGCAATTGCCTAAAAAGGGTCAAGTTAAGTCTTTGACAAACAGTTTCTTGTTGAGCATATCAGTATGTTGTAACTTTCAAGTTGTTGGCAAGTAGTGCAAACATTTTATAAAATTTTAAGAACATAAATATCTTTAAAAGACTGCACATTCAACAAAGAGCAACCCATCCAGAGGACTTACTCAATTTGTATTTTTTGACTAGTAAGTCATGATTTAAATCTCAAATTTAAGACTAAGAAAGTATTCAATTTCGCAGGGGTTTAGAAGGAACAAAAAAAGTTTAATTATAAAAAGCTCTTTTTGATTTCATGTAAATTCTGTATTTTTTATTGCTTGTACTTATCCATATAATTTATTTTTGTAACCTTTATTTAACCAGGCAAATCCCGTTGAAATCACAGATCTTTTTGCATATGAGACCTGGGCCTGAAGGCAACTTAAATAAATCTAAAGCTGACTAAAAAGTTGTTAAAGATGTGGCACACAGAGTTAAACTGTGGCTAAACTTTAAAGCAATTGTTGCAGCTGATAATGCAAATGCTAGCTACAGATTCAAAGGAAACATGAGCAGATTTCACTTCCTTGGCTTAAAAATGTTTTTCAGCAGAGACTTTTAAATAGTCAACCTTTCTTAAAATGTATTAAGCTGCTTTTTCAGGAAAAAGATTTTTGTCAGAATGGATGTGTAGTTGAGTGCTACAAAACAGACCACACTACTTGAAAAGGATAAAAACTGACACATACGTAGTAAGTCTGGTACTTGCTTTGAGACTTGTGGACCATATAAGTCTAGAAAATATTAGAAGAAATTTTGAAGGGTAGTGATGCAGTTGCTGTGCAAAATTCCAATGTAACATTAACATTAGAATAGACTAAGCTAAAAAAGCTCCCACATTTTGATGTAAAACAAACCTAGATTGGATGCAGATAAAGACTCTGATGGTCACCCATGATTTTTTTTATTGCGTCTAGTGTTTTTATATAGTAGATGAAGTTTTTGTGCTAACATATGGAAGCTTAGGGGCAATACTCTGCACTTTGTCCTAAAGGAGTGAAGACATATTGTGTGAAAAATACAGAAACAATACACATTTTGATGTTAAATTTGTTAGAATTGTGGGAGTAAGAAGAGTTTGCAAAACATTTTAAATTTTTAGACTGTTCAAAAGTTAATGTATAACATCTTTAACTGTCATTTGTGTAAAGTTTTAAACATGAAACTGAGATTGTGTAGAAACCGTAAAAGAGATCTAAGTGCAACTTATTTTGTGTCAATTTTAACTTGTTTAAACTATAAATGTGATGGTGTTTGAACTATGCAGTATGAATAAGCTATAGAGCTCTGAAGAAAGTTGGATATTCCCGTCTGTTTTGTTGAAATGGCCAATTTGTTTATTTCAAGACTGCACAGCAAGACAAATGTAAGCATAATAGAAATAAAGGTGCTTCAATTCTTATTAATTGAAACCCTTAATAATTAAATAAAAATAAAGATTTGCCAGTCTAACTTTAGGTCTGAATCAGTTTTTCTAAATTTCTTTAAAAACAGCTCTATTTGTGTTTCCAGCTAGCCTCTTTGGAGGCGAGTCCCAATGCCATGGCCTCCCCAGTGCCTCGCTCCACCAGAGGAGGCAGAGACAGGATCTACTACAAGGAGCATGGTCCTTCCCCATCTCACTTGCGTTCGATTTGCTCTCTGCCTGATGTCTGCCCAAAAGAGCCAACCGGTAGGAAAATGAATATGCATGTTCTGATTGTATTTAAACTGCACTTGTAATGACAGAAGTAAGGAATGCATCGAAACCTTTCTGATCCTTAATACCTAAAAACCATGTAGATGGCTCTAATCGCCTTTTTGTTTCTGCAGGTGAGGGGCAGGGCTTGTGCAATAGTCCATCTGTGGTGTCAGAGCATGACCGATGGACAGTGTATAGTTCAAAGGTCAACCTTCCCGCTGCACTAAATGACCCACGGCTCACCAAACGAGAGTCTGACTTTTTCACTAAAACATGGGGGCTGGACTTCACAGAGACAGAGGTAATGCCCTCCTTCTACCTCCCCAACATCACCAGGGAACATTTTGGGCCATACCTGCAGGAGATGAGTCAGGTAACTGTGTGGAACTATTCCTAATGTAGAACATATTGTTTGAACATTTTTGTATTTTTTTACCTCAGTAGACTCACACTTGATGATAATGATTAGAACCTTTGGCTATAAAAGCAAATATTGCAAATAGCAGTATAGCAAATATATAACCACGGTTCTATGAGTCCCAGATGACCACCGGAGCGCAGTGCTAAAAGCACTGAATGTTGCCTTCCCGTATGTGCCGTTCGACTATCATACCAACAGAGTCACACCTGTGACATATCGGATGACCAATCAGATGCTATATAGCTTGTTATCATCTGAGGTTTGGTTCCTACAGAATCGTCTTGTAGATGTAAGGATTCTGAGTGACAGAGAATCTCTGGTGGTCATCCAGGATTCATAGAACTGTTCTTACATGCTTAACTTTCATCTATTTTATCCCTACTGAAATCTATACCACCAAAGTGGTGGCTCAATACACTGAATGACTAATACCAGCAATGTTACGAAAAATCGTAAGCACATATCTAACTGAGAAGGCCCAGAGGATTCATGCAAAAGAATTTGGTCAGGAAGATGAGGGGTAGTGACATTAACGTTGTGCAATCTGGTGAATGTGCTTAGAGAAGCCCATGATGAGGCACCACATATTGCTTCCAATGGAACCCCTCTCATAGCTGCACAGAAAGTAAAGATGCTCCTGGTAGTGTGCCTTCACACTGACCAGCGGGGAGCAGCATCCTGTTGCGTTTGCGTGGTGGATAACATCCACAATCCAGTGAGAGAGATGCTGTTTGGAAAGAGGACCACCTAACCTAGGGCTTCCATAACACAAGAACAGCTGGTCTGAGCATCTTATACTGTCAGTAGCTGCAATGGATATTTTCAGTGCCCTCACTTGACACAATAACTCAGACTTATCCCCAGCCCCTCCTATCGTAGGGTGAAATCGTGCCAAGCTCAATAGTTGGTTACAATGAGAAAGAAAACACATTAGGTACAAATGCTGTGTTTGGCCACAGTGTAACGCCAGAGCCATCTGGACACCATCTGAGACATGAAGGGCTGACTAAAGATCATGTAGCTCACCTACCATCTTAGCTGACGATAGCCAACAAAAAAAAACAACAGTCTTATGCGTGAGCCAATTGAGGTCTGCCTGCCCCAAAGGCTCGAATGGCTGGTGGCACAGGGCTTCAAGAACCAAGAGTAGATCCCAAACTGGTGCTTGTGAAACTGCGGGTAGGTGCAAACTACGAGCACCACGCAGAAAAAGAGAAACTAGATTATGGCTCCAAACCGCACAGCTATTTATATCAGCGTGATTGGATGGTATTGCAGCTATAGACACCTTTAGCGTCAAAGGAAAGTGTCGCTTATCAAGAAGAGACAGGAGAAACTCCAGAATAGCGGGTACTGCACAAGAAACTGTATCTTCATTGTGCCCAGAACACTACTGGGAAAACAGGTGCCACCTGTTTTCATATTGCTGACAAGTAGACGGTGCTCTGGCGTTTCAAATGGTGCATCTGATGGGATCCAAACATACAGTCAACTGCTGCTCAAACCTTCTTGGGGCACACCCACAGCCGGCGACATTGAGAATTGGGGTCCCATATCTGTACCCCCTCAACTGCGACAGCAAATCCCTCCTGGTTGGAAGACATTTTAGGACACTGTGGCACAGACTCCATAGCAGTGCAAACTATGCTCGTGCTGGTCAAAACTGAGCCACCAGCAATAACCTGTGCCCCCCCTAGAGAACTTTTTGAAGGGTAACCCAAATCACCTCTCTGCATAACACTACCATCCCCATGGAGACACTCTTGGATAGATCAGTCCTGTTGCTCCACGAAGTCTGGGCCCAAAGATATAACCATGTCACTCTTGAGTTTGTGATGCGAGTGTCACCTGGCATTCATGCGAAAGCTGCAGAGCCACTTCAGCAAAGGGCACAGCGACAGCAGACCTAAGGGCACAAACAGAATGACTGAATTTAATTTTTCTAGCAGCAGAGGTAAGGTGATGTAAGGAAACTGCCTGCCCAGCTTGAAGTGACTGACAAACTGGAGTATGCCGTTCACCTTTTGAACATGTAGGTGAGACCTCATGTAAGGCAAATCCAAAATCATCCTGAAAAATAAAAATGTGTTATTCTGGTTGAAAGCCTGAATCATACGCAGAGAACCAGTTCAGTACTCTTTTTTTAAAAAAAGCGTTATTTTATCTAAAGACAACATTTCGCTCATGGACCGGGTGTTGCCTCTGGAGAATCATAAACCATTCTCTTTCCCAATGTCATGTCATTTACGCATGCTCATAGAAAATGTTAGTACCACCCTAGAGAAGGTCTTTGTCACGTCAGCATTGATGACACTATAAACAAGGAAGTACACTTTAAGTAACATTCCCACATTAACTAAACCAATGCTTGTTATGTCTATCTGAAATTCAGTTAAAATATCCTACAGATTCCTTTTTTTGACATAACTAAAATTGTTAACATAAAAATTTTACCTGACAAAGTAAAACCTGATCATTCATGTTTCTCACTTTTGCATCCTAATAGGCATTTCTAAATATTTCCCAACCTCAGTGAATCAACTTTTTATTTCTCCCAGACTCAAAAATAATCACAGGTCGGTAATGAACTCCTTTACTCTATTTTTAAGATTGACGTGGCTCCATTAATCCAGGTCTTGCCCATAAGGATACGCAGGCGGTGTGTAACCGGCGTGTCTTTTTGGTTTCACACTCAGTGTTTCTGGAACATCTTGAACACAAACAATCTTGTTTTCTTCACTAAGTGGAAGACAATCCGGGTGTGGGTGTGCCCTACGATTATTTGCAGACATGGGTTTAATGTCCTCATCTGGAAGATGACGTGAAATAACCTTGGGAAGTTCCTTGACTTCATCAGGGAAATCCAAATGGGCGAGGGGTTATCTTTATTGTTGGAGTCTGTGCTGCCTGGTAAATTTGTTGCGGTTCTAAAGAAGTCTCTGTCTGGGTCGTCTTTTGTGCAGACTTTGTGTCATCTCAGAAGTTAGCAGCTGGTCACTTATCAGTTGTTGCTCATTTTCCTGTCTGCTGTTCTTGGCAGAGACTTGCAGCTGGTTCAAATAATAACAAATATTGGACTTTTGCAGATCAGCTCCTGAATGGTTCAGGCTCAAACTATCATCCTGGAAGAGCTGTTTTCCTCCCCCCCCCAAAAAATGAAAGTTATCAATGAAGTTTATTGATCTCTCATAACAGGTGTGTTTCATCCATTTGTTAAGCATAAACAATCTGTTGAATTTTTTATCTCCATGACGATATGTTGGCTGATTTAAATCGTTCAAGATTTCTGACTTCACAGCATCACATGATCCTGTGAGAAGACCGACTTTCTCACTGTCGGATAATCCTTTGCGATCGACTGAATTTTCTCAGTGATGTCAGACACCATATTATCAAAATAATTCGGCACCTTGGTTGTTTTCTAGCTACTGAAGCCTTTTATCTTATTTAAAGCTTTATCACCCACAATCAAATTTTCTGGCTTCACTGTCTGTCCTTGAGATCATTTTGGAGAAATCTGGTTCAGGCTAGATCTGGTCTCAGATCTCTCACTGGTATCTGAAGATGAGTTGTCTTCTAAATCCGAAGCTTCTAGCAGTGCAGAAAATCTGTTTTGTAGTTGTATTCCTGTCTTCTAAAGCTCCACTGTTATCAGTTGTTTGGAAAACACTTCTCTGCTGCTTTCTGTTGAAAGCTGCTGGTGAATAGCAGCTTCTCTTCAACACTGGCCATTCAGTGTCATCTAAATGGATGATTTGTTCAGTCAGCCGTCTGTTCGAATTTGCGCCAAGAGAGTCCCGAGTACAACTGGACCTTAGTTCACTTCTGTTTCCATCCACATTCCATCTATTGATAACAGCTTTCCCACTCTTCTGAACCATCGCCAGTGTTATCGCATTTCCATATAACGCATAACAGCAGAGAGAACCTCTGTAACCTCTATAACACTGTAATCTACTACTGTAGAGAAGTTTGCTGAAATACTTCATGGAATCGGAAGGCATTTTGAAGCTAGTCCTCAACTCAGCAGTCGACTTATCAGAACTCTCGTATGCTGCTTTGACAACAGTCAAAACAAAAATATATCCTAAAGGTACTTTGCTTTTTCAGGTCTTTCTTTAACGTTGGGTGCCACCAAATTGAAAAAAAAAGTGTGGTTTTTTTTGGTTGAAAGCTGGAATCATGTAGAGAGAACCAGTTCTGTACCAGCTTTCACAATGAGAAAAAAAACAGTGGCAGACTGAAAAACAAATGTTTGATCAGTAGTGTAACCTTTTTGGAGTTTTCATTTAAACACCCTTAAACGAAAACATTTTTGACCTAATGAAAAGCACATTGTGTAATGGTTTTAGCAACCTCATTTGATTACACCTATAGTTGCTAGTATAAGGTAACAGAAATTTTCATTTTATCATTTTACTTTCAGAGGGAACAGATCCACGAACGCTGCAAGACAATCTGTCCTAACAAAGATGATGTGGATGCCGTTTCCAGTATCCCCACTAACTATGGTATGAATTATTAATCTGCTGCTGCGGTTGCTGCACTCTTCCTCTTTGCATTCATTTTAGTCCATAAAGCACACATTGCCTTCTAATCCCAACACCGGACTTAAGTCCAGTTCATGCGTTTGTCACCATGTTCTCACACTAAAATATCTAAAATGTTCAAATGAAGAGATTTCATAGAAGAAAAATACAAATGACAAGTATTTGTTAGTTCAAAATAATGTAAGTGCATCCTCTTCATTTTAGGGTTTTATGTATCTTGACAACAACAACAACAAAAAAAAAACCTCAATCCTGCTGAAATGCAGTGGTTGGACCTTTAGAGATAGAAACAAATGTGCAAAGAATTCAATAAACTAAAATGGCTCAAATTGTAAAGAAGAGTGTGACAAGAAATCTTCAATATTGATATTATATAGAAGAAAAAAGCTTTATTCTGTTGCTGCTGAAAGTGATTCTACAGATTATTTCTTAATTGGGTGTACAGTGAATCCTCGTTTTTCACGTGGGTTACGTTTCAAAAAGATCCTGTGAAAGGTGAAATCCGTGAAGTAGGAACCTTTATTTTTTTTACAGTTAATATACAATAAAATACTTCATAATACAGTGAAACCAAAGAACAGAACCTTTTTACAGGCGACTGAGCCGCTGCACCCTGACTCCGCTGTAACGTTATTTTTGTAACGCAACGTTTTGTCTACATAGGTTTTAGAGAAACTTGAAATTGCAAGAGAGTTTGCAAACTTAAATTTGGCAAGCTGTTTTACGTACATGTACATATTAAAGCGCGATGTTGTTGACACACAGGTAGAGAAGAAGCGGAGAGACTGTTTAGCCAATCAAAATGCAGAACACAATGCACGACGCAATTCCGTGAAGCAGCAAGACCGTGAAAGGTGAACCATATTATAGCGAGGGTTCACTGTACATAAAAATAGTATGTACATAAATAGTATATCTTATCTTATATCTGTGAAAGCATCTTATTAAATCAGACAAAAAATACATTAGTCACAGGTGATTGCTGCTCTTGTCTTGTGGGGGTGTTTTATGGTCACAACGAAAAAACTGAATCAAGACAGATATCTAATGCAGCAGAAATGACTAGTTCAAAAGACACAGTAGGCTGAGGATTGTCTGTTTTTGATTTTAAAAAAGTTTTCTGGTGATGAGGGCAATAAAACATGAAAGGTGGACTTATGGAAAGCCAAAAGACCCTCATTTGTCTGCTTGAGTGAGTGTTTTCAGATTCATAGATTTCTTAGGATTATTATTAGTAACACCAGTCTTCACCTACTTTTCTCTTATTGGTGGGCTGCTGTAAAAAATATTTAATTATCTGGTGTATTTGACTCATTTACAGCAGTGCACAACAACAGTTTTTCTGTCAGTGTCATTTGAATAAACAGATCAATGTTTATTATAAATCAAATGGGAGATGACTCAGAGTTTTTTTTTTTTTTTTTACTGCAGATAAATCTAGAGCTGAGCTGGAACAAGTCCCAAAAGTAAGACATCTTTATTTGTTTTATGGTCCTGTTGAATGTGTCAAAATGTTTTTGACTTTATGCTAAAATTTTGCTTCATGTTCAGTCACATTGTTGATCTGTTTATCTACAAACTATGACATTAAAATAAGGTTACTTTCATTTACACTCACACTGATAGAGCACATGAACGCTCCTCTAATTAAACAAATTAATTAAGCTTCATATTCAGCCATTGTTGTGATGTTTTTATATCAAGTTCTGTGCATCTGGAAATTTGTGTTCCTACAAAAATTTATCATAAATATGTATACAGGGATAGTTACTTGAATATCATTGTTTCTATCTCTTTTAAACTTCTAAAAAGCTGCAGCTGTGAGTTTTTAAAAAATGAGTTGGAGAACGAGCTGCAACGGTTCTGGGTAGTGGTGATGCCCCTTTTGAGGCACACTGCATAGCACAAATGTGGTCATGCTGCTTTACGTCTGCTTTTGTTCCTCATGTGGAGTTGTTTTTTAATCATAGTTCAGAATAGTTACAAGTAAAAGTTAGCTATAATAAATAACAAGCACTTCTGTTTTTGCATTTTTTTTCGTTTTTGTTCGGAATCAAAATGCAGAGTAAAGAAATATTAAGACATGGACACAATTCTCATCTTTCTGGCTATCCATCAGAATGGATTTGAAACTAAACAAACAAGATGTGCTTTAATTGTAGACTTTCAGCTTCATTTGAATGTATTTCCATTCAAAGTGGATGAACTGTGTATACAATTCTACAGTTTTTATATGTGCCTCCCACTTTTTAAGGAACCAAAAGTAATGGGACAAATTAACTCTAAATTAATCTAACCAAAAATCTTTTATGTTTTAATATTTGGTTGCAAATCTTTTGCAGCTGGAAGTTTAGAATGCATAGACGTCACCAGACACTGTTTCGTCTCTGGTGATGCCCTGCCGGGCCTCTACTGCAAATGTTGTCAGTTCCTGCTTGTTTTTGGGACATTTTCCCTTCAAATTTGTCTTCAGTAGCTGAAATCCAGTTACATTTTTTTCTTGCCTGTCCTGTCCAGCGTTTATGCATTCAGTAAGATTAAACTGAAAACTTTTCCAATGCCTTGACAGTTTTACTCTACAACAGGAGGGTTTGAAATGATCCTCTCATTGATGCCTTTATTGTTTGAAGTCACTGGACAGCAAAGGCTGAGGGGGACACAAAAGGAAAGGACAGAAGGGGGGGTAGGGAATGGACAAATAAAAAACAACAACAGCAACAGAAACAGGAACCGATAGTCTGTTTACAAAGTACATTATAAAACTTATAAGTTACGAAAAGTTACAAATTAATTGTTAATTATATCAGCAGAAACAGATCAACAAGAGCCACTAATATTTAAACTTAGGTTGTGGGTAATACAGCATGCATACAAATGAGTGACA
>JAVKLF010230262.1:2615-15083 GCA_034783495.1 Millerichthys robustus | reverse complement strand
ACATTGACATGTTGATTAACAACAATTAACTTGTGTAGAATTAATTGACATTATAATGGAACATTAAAATGACAGTTAATTAAAACAACAATTATTTGTGTTAAAACAAATAAAAACATTTTATGAACTCTTTCTGAGTATAATAAAAATGATTAGTTTCTTTCAGTAATTAAAAGAATATTATGCTGTTGATTTATCAAACAATAATACTTTTAATTAAAACAATTATAAATCAAAATAAAAGTGATTATGTATTGCTATTGAATTGATTAAAGAAAAGTAAAAAGTATATTTTACGAAATAAAATTGACTATTAAAGATTAACTCAGTTTGATTAGGAACAACGTTCAGTCTTTTGATGACAAGGACTGACGACCCCAATCTGACCCCTGGGGTGTCCACTACACTGGGTTCTCCGCTCCCTTATTCTAGATCCAGCAACCCTAATTGCCTGGAGGCGATTCCTATAGGGGGTTGCCTGCTCTGACTCCAGACATCTCCTGCATATCCTGATATTTTTAACCTGTCCTGTCGGCATGTATGCATTTAGTATAATTAAACTGATAACTTTTTTAATGCCTTGATAATTTTACTCTACAACAGGAGGGATTTGAAATACTACGCCCACACAATAGAGAGACCACAACGAGGACCTGAAGGCAGAGACGGAGGAGGAACGCAGAAGAAGCAATTCCCAGTCAGAGGAGAGATGCCAGGAAGCTCAGGGAAATTTACACCCACCAAAGCCAGGTGGATCCCCCAAGTATGAAAGATAATGATGGTTCTGAAAATCCCCTCAGGAGTTCAGTTAGCTGTGACCCAATGGAGGAACCATACCAGCAGCAGGCGATTGTCTTGGCAGCCTTGGCAAGGGTCAGTCTGGTTGATGCACAGGCACAGATCTGATGCACTGGGTAATACAAATGACACAGCTCTTCAGGCCTTTGGGCTCATGTCCAGGAAGCTTGGTTGCCTTTTGTCAAAACTGGTGACTACCTGACGTCAGGTCTGGTTGGCATAGGCCCTAATCTCAGATTACTGTGGGCAGAGTTTGCAGAGGCTGCCACTGGTCCCAGGTCGGCTGTTTGGACCAGAGGCTGAGTGGATGCTGGAGCATCATCGGCAGTTCAGCCAAACCCCAGAAGCCTGGGGTGGTCACACTGGGGATATGGGACCCCTGCTCCACAACCAATGAGGCGAGACATACCGGATTGATTGTGCCAGTTTCGGGATGCCACTTCTTCATAGTTTGGGCAGCAGAAGCCAGCCTGATGGCTGCAGGCCGATGGCGGGAAGATTTGCACAGCAGCATGTGGCCTATTGGGAAACCCATTGCAGGGATGCATGGGTGTCAAAAACTATGTTCCAAGTGTACAGGTTTCAGTACTGCCGTCAGCCTCCAACCCTGTGGGGGATCAGAGTGACTTCGGTCAGAGATCTTGCACAAGTTGATGCCTTGTTGCAGGCAAGAAGAACACTCCTGGACAAAGAGGCCATAGTAGTGGTTCTGCTGCATTTGAAGGCTGGTGGGCTCTACTTAACCTATTTTTCAATCCCAAAAGATGGACGGTTCTTTTCAGCCAGTGTTGGACCTCATGGGACTGCTTTTTGAAGGTCCTACCATTTCCCATGCTCCACGCCTGCAACTTCCTTCATGTAATCTGTCCAGGAGACTGGTTTACATCTGCGAGAAATCCTACATTGGAGAAACAAAACAAAACCTAGGTAAACGCATGGCACAACACAGGAGAGACACTTTTGATGACAGTGATGTCCAGATTTTGTACAGGTAGAACTGATGGGTTGAAAAAGGGTTAAAGAAGCCATCTTTGTCAAAAGTGAGAAGCCTTCTCTAAGTAGAGAGGGGTATGCTTTCAACTTCCAAGTGTTTACAACTCAGTCATCAAACACAATCAAATGAGATTACGTCAGCAGTCTGAACAGAATTAAAGGAGCAAGTACTCCACTCACACAAAACAGTAACTCCCAATGACCCAGGACAACAATGGGTGGGTCATTAATTTGTATCTGACTTAGGATGCGCTCAGGAGGATTGACCTCTGTGTCCTTAAAAATGGCATTTCACCAACTGCATGTTGCTCAGTGCGATCCACCAGAATTGACAAAGACTGCTGGATAGGTGTCAAAATTTTTTTTAAACCAACTGATCTTAAGTTAAGTTGCCTCCAATTGCATCCTCCAATACATGGACTCAGAACAGAAAAGATTTTGAATTAGAAAAAAATTCTGCTTCTCTGGAAAAACTTGCATGGAAAAGTATTCTGAACTTTATTTTGTGTGTCTCTGTGTGTGTACAGCAGTTTTATCAGAAAAATAAAGACAGTAGAAAATAAAGGAGGATTAGGCTTAGTTTTTCAAACCACTCAAACATTCCAGTCTCATCCAGGCTAACTGACTGTTTGGTTGCTTCTTTTGTTGTCTCTGTTTCATTTAAAACACACTAGATATTTCCTATTTATCTGTGGGTTTTCTTATTTGCCTTCATATTTTGCTTGTCTTTAGTTTTTCTTTACTTTAGGTTTTGTTGGTTATATGCTTTTGTCAACCTTTTATTTTCATTTAACCACTTTTAGCACAGTAATAAAAAAGAATCTCCTTGAGGGAAATCGTTGTTTTATTTTTAATCCACTTTTTTTACAAACAATAGGTACCACGCTTTCAAATTAACTTATGTGTACAGTGAACCCTCATTTATTGTGGGGGTTACACTCCAAAAAGAATCTGTGATAAGTGAAATTTGCAAAGTAGTCAGCTGTATTTTTTCTAAATGTTTTACTGTACTATAAAACATAACCAAATATCAAAATCTGTTTTCAGTCCCAAGCATTTGTTTAAGAATCCATCCATCCATTATCTCCTGCTTAATCTGAGTCGGGTTGCGGGGGCAGCAGCTTGAGCAGAGAGGCCCAGACCTCTCTCTCCCCAGCCACCTCTTCCAGCTCTTCTGGGAGGATTCCAAGACATTCCCAGGCCAGCCGAGAGACATAGTCTCTCCAGCGTGTCCTAGGTCTTCCACTGGGTCTCCTCCCAGTCGGACATGTCTAGTGCACCATCCTAGGGAGGTGTCTGGGAGGCATCCTTAACAGATGCCCAAACCACCTCAACTGGCTCCTCAAGATGTGGAGGAGCAGCTGCTCTACTTTGAGCCTCTTCCGGATAGCTGAACTTCTCACCCTATCGCTAAGGGAGAGTCCAGCCTATCCCAGCAAAGAAAACTTATTTTGACTGCCTGTATCCGCAATCTCGTTCTTTCAGTCACTACCCAGAGTTCATGACCCTTGTGGTGAGGGTAGGATTGTAGACCGACCGGTAAACAGAGAGCTTCACCTTACAGCTCAACTCCCTTTTCACCACAACAGACCGGTACAAAGTCTGCAAAACTCCAGAAGCTGCACCAATACATCTGTCAATCTCACGTTCTATTCTTGCTGCCTCTGAGGTTTTTAACTAACTTTAACTTTTTAATTACCTTGGCGACCTCAGCCCCAGTTATGGACAGATCAACCCCAACATCCCCAGGCTCTGCTCCAACCATGGAAGATGTGCCAGTGGGATTGAGAAGGTCCGGGAAGTATTAATTCCACCTCTACATGATATTATTGGTTGAGGTCAATGGCACCCCACCTTCACTGAACACAGTACTACAGAACAGAGAGAAGCCCAAGGAGACCACCCAGCAGCCACAATACAAAAGTCCCCATGGGCCCCCACAACAAGTCTGCGGGACCCGCCAGCAACCAGCCACACCCTGGCAGACCAAGCCATAAGACCACAGACCCGAGATCCAAGGACCTACCTCCTCCCAGCAAGGTCTCGACAGGGCCAGGAAGCCCAGGCCCCGCAAACCTGCCGCCAGGACCAAGCACCCAGCCCCTTACCACACACATCCCACATACACCTGGACCACATCGCAGCCGCAACCACCTACCCTGATCCTCGCCTTGATGACCCACAAACCAATCCATCCGGAAATAGGGCCAACACAACTTTGACAAGCCAGCCAATCAGAGCCCACCCTCCTATAACCTCAAGCCCCACCCTCAGGGAGAGCAGAGTCCCCAGCCAAGACCCAACACCAGCCCAGACCCCACCCCCAGACAGTTGGCTTGCTCTGCCTCCAGACCTCAAACTTCGGTGGGTACTTGGCGAATAAGGGTGTGACGAATTAATATATCTAAAAGAGCACTCTGCTGACCCTTGCAGCAAGTCTTTTAGCATTCATATACCCAACTGGAGCCTTGAAGCAGTTTTTAAAACAATAAAAAGTATGAACCCAAACAATCAGTCACAAAATATGAAACATACAAAACAATCTTGCTTTCCCACAGCAGATGTGAGATAAAGCAAACTGCAGATAAAGTCAAAGTTCACATAAAAAGCTCCTTCGGAAGATATTTTCATTTAACAGATCTAATTAATCTTGCTGTATTTTAACTATGCACTGGTAAATGTAATGTGTATACCAAGAAATTTTTAGGTGTCTGTTTTCTGTTCTTGTTCCCATTTTAAAACAAATGATTAGAGAGTGTGTGGTAATCCTGTGTGTTTATTAGGAAGAAATGACGGAGCTGAAGCTGAACAGGAGGTTGACGACCATTGACTACCAGCTAAGGAAGTCTGAGCAGAGCAGGAAACAGCTGGAGATCTCAAACAAGAAACTATTGGGTTTTGCACAGGTGTGATCAGTGTGACACACCCACATCTAATGTCTGTCGAACACACTGCACTTGTTGAATAAATTGTTTATCAAGACACTTGACACAAGGAAAGACAATCAAGCAGCAAATCAGGTTCTGAGCTTTATTTTTTGCAGCAAGGAGTTCACATACAAAGTACAATTACAATGTTGGCAGTATTTCTTACTAGAGAGCTAAGTGTGGCTTTCTGTTATTTAAGGTCTAAGAGTTGAAACGCAGTACAGGTTTGTTTGAGGGCTATTGTCTGCTCATCCCACTTGTTTTTTTATAAGCAGGTCATACATGAAACATAAGCTCTTTGCGAACCAGGTAATAGGTCATGGTAATAGTCTGAAACATTAGATAAATACAGCTCAGCATTAGAGCTAGTTAATTAGAGCATTAACTAAACAAATCATAACATTTTAAATGACAATTTCACCAAATGTACTGCTGCCACAGCTTTCACAGTAACACAAAAAATGCTTTTTGGGATTGTTGGTTTTGTTGATCCACACTTTGAGATATATGTTATCAGAACCTGAGGTCTGTTAAATAATACTTTAATCATTTGTTTGTGTAGGAGCTGTTTTAATTTTAAATTATTTGTTGTTTAATACATTTAGGATTATGCTTTGCTGATAAATTCAAGTTCAGAACCTCATCACAGGATCACCCACAAATTAGATGAGGCATTTTGTCAGTGGTCAGCTCATTGTATGATCCTTTGGGAGTTTTGGGCTCAAAATTCCTAAAGGATTGATACCAATGAGGATTTACTCCATCAAATCATGCAGCAAAAACATTCCGTAATCTGTCGGTTGGATCAGCTTGGCGAACATCTCCAGTCCCTCCGGATAACCATGGTCTTATTATCTGGAACCTCCTGATTCTCTGCCGGTACAACAGCCTGAGGTGCCGCAAATCCACGAAGAGAGAAGAGTCTGAATCCCTGAAAAAAAAATCCTGAAAAGAAAATCCCTGAACTGGATTCCCAACCGACTTACATTTTTGATGGCGACCTGGATCAGTTTTGTGGGTTTTTATTCCAGTGTCAACTAGCTTTTAATCCAGCACCATCACCTTTTTCCTCCCTTGAGACGAAGATCACGTATGTTGTAACCTTTATGAGAGGAAGAGCCCTTTGGTGGGCACAAGCCTTCCTTCACTCTCATTCCATAGATACACTCTCTTATCCCCATTTCCTACAAGAATTTTGGCTTGTATTCGATCATCCTTTCTGGCAGGAAGAGGCCACCAAGCCACTTTTGGCCATGAAACAGGGAAAAAGATTGGTGGCGGACCATGCCATTGATTTCCAGATAGTCCTTGAAGAAATGGGGAGAACACACATTAAGAGGTGCCTACATCAGCTTCTTTATCCCAAAATGAAGAATCAGTTGGTTTCTCGTAATGAACCCTGTATTTTGGATGAATTAATCAACTTGTCAATTTGCTATGATAACCATCTTCACGAGCAGATTCAAGAAAATAACTACAACTCCCAGTGGTATTTCATTTGTCCCTTCCAGTCTACATCATCAGCCGGCACTGCCAAGAAACCAGTAAGCTCCGTAAGAATAAAATCTGAACCAATGCAGGTGGGTCGTTGTTATGACCCGGCTCAAAAGCCACAACAAGAAAAAGGGGGGACACGACATGGAGCACAGGTTTTACACCCTTTAGAGGCATTTATGAAAACCAAAAACCCATCTAGAAGTGTAAGTGCGGTAGCCTGAGCAACTGGCGAGCACCCAAGAACAACAGCCTCGGCACATGGTCCTCTAGGCCCAGTCTTAAGTGCTGGAGCTCGTATCCGCTGGTAAGGTGTAGATCTGTGGTTTGGCTCTGGCCAGAGCCAGCCCAATGTAGCGCATATACGTTGCGTTACGTTAATGCGTTATAATTGAAGGAACAATGACCAATGAATGAGGTGCTGATTTGGACATTTTAGATAGGACAAGAACATCAGAGTGCTGTGATTTGTATTTTTGAAAAGTAGTTCACAGGCCTATCAATACCCAGATCATCATTCTGCTTGAGAACAGCTCCAGCGCCCACATGGCTGGCACACACATAAAGCTGGTATGGATGTTTAAGACGTGGTGCAGCCAACACAGGAGCAGCACAAAGGAGGCTTTTCACCTGCTCATAAGCGTGTTGACAAAGGGGAGACCACCTAAATTTTACATCTTTAAGCAGCAAATTTGTTAATGGCGCTACAACTGATGAAAAATGCCTACAAAAGCACCTATACTATCCCACCAGCCCAAGAAAATGCATAAGCTCCTTCTTTGTGGCTGGGACAGGGAACTGCTCTACCGCCTGAACCTTCGCTGCAACAGGGCAGACCTCACCTTGACCGACTGTTGCTTTTCCAAACTCGCACATGGCAAGATTGACTGTTAACCTCACCTCTGCCAAATGAGTGAAAAGCTCCCGGGATGCACTCTAAGTGCTCCTCCCATGTGTCAGTATACACCACCATGTCATCCAAATAAACCGCACAACCGTCCATGTCTCCAACTACTCTGTTCATTAACCTTTGAAATGTCGCGGGCGCGTTCCTCAGGCTGAACAGCATCACTGTATAAGAATCCAAGCATGCAGGCATGACAAATGCAGACACTTTACGAGTGCATTTTGTCAATTGTACCTGCTAATAACCCTTTAGGAGGTCAAATTTACTAACAAAGTTAGCAGAACCCACCTGGTCGACGCACTTGTCCATTCTTGGCCATGGGAAACATTCTGGTTTTGTCACAGCATTAAGTTTGTGAAAATCTGCGCAGAAGCATGGGGTGTTATCAGATTTGGACACCAGAATACACGGAAATGCCCAGCTGGACATGCTTGGTTCTGCGATTCCATTATCAAGCATGTACTTTACTTCTGCATCCAAGCACTTCTGCTTTTCCAGATTCACCTTGTAAAATTGTTGCTTTATTGATTTAGTGTTTCCCACATCCACATCATGTTCTATTAAATGTGTGCAACCTGACATGTCCAAAAACAAACAAGCTAATTGAGTTATCAGCTATGCTAACTGTTTAACACAACATGCAGGTAAGTGAGCCACAACATGTCTAATTTACCCAATGTTTCTGAGTTTTTAAGGCACCCATGTAGCAACGTGCCATCCAACAGATCCGTGACACCGTCGTCCATCACAGGTGACAGTGTGCTGTCTGTGGTGCTGAAACTCTTGCTGTTTGTGGTGCTGAAACTATCGCTTCCCCAGCAAAACTAACAGCATACGCAGGTGTAACGTCACTACACTGTGCCTGAAATAAATCACCCTGACGAACATAATATGGTTTCAACAAATTGACATGACACAACTGCGTTTTCATTCTCCGCTCAGGCATCAATATTAAATAATTCTGATCGGAAACCCACTATAGAACGGGCCAGTGAATTTCGCCTGAAAAGGCTTGTGACTTGTGGCTTCTGACTGTGCCAACACCTGGTCACCAGGCAAAAATGAGCGCACCTCCGAACGTCGATCAAAGAAGTTTTTCATTATTTCCTGTGCTACAGTCAGTTTGTCTAACAAGCTGCCATGCCACATACAAGCGTGTCCTGAAACCATTTACATAGTCCACTAGGTTTTTCATTGAAGCAGGCTCTTTCAACCTGTTCGCCACGACAGCCAGCAGACCCTTTACTGTTTGTGCAAAAACTAGGTCATTTTGGCTAAACCCTGTGCTTTCTTGGGCAACCTGATGCTGCCAGCATCAGCCAAGGCAATCCTTCTTCCCAGTCACCACCCAGCTCTGTACAGTAGGCACACAGGAGAGACTTAAGGGATTGGTGGAAGCGCTTTAACGCTCCTTGGCTTTCTGGATGATACGCAGTCGCTTTACTGTGCCGCACCCGTAGCTTTTTTAAGACCAAAGAAACTAAACAAACGTGATGAAAAATTTGTTCCTTGGTCCGACTGAATTAGTTTAGGTATGCTAAACACAAAAAAGAACTGAGTCAATGCACATACAACTGACCTAGTAGTTATTGTACGTAATGGATAAGCGGCCAGTTTACGTGTAGTTTGACACATCACAGTGAGCAGATACGACAAACCCGCCTTTGAGCAAGGCAGCAGGCCCACGCAATCAATTATTAAATCCTCAAATGGCTTAGATGCAGCCCTAATTGGATTTAATAGGACCAGCTTAAGAACTTGATTAGGCTTGGAAATGAGCTGACAGACATTACGCCTCTTAAAATAAGACGAAACGTCCTTTTAAAGACGGGGCCAGAAAAATTGGCGCAGAACCCAGTCATATGATTTATGCACACCAGAATGTCCAGACTCACTGTGAACAATTTTTAACACTGCTGAACAAAGTTTATTGAAAACAACTATTTGAAACACAAGGTCACCCACCCTGGGTTAACCAGCATGTGGTAACCATTTCCTCACCACCAAAGAGTCTTGTAGGAAGTATCCACACGCAGTCAGTTATTTCACTCAGCGGGCTCACCTGTTCAAAGAGATTCTTCAGCGACATATCTGCATGCTGTTCTGACACAAAAGCCCTGCGAGACAGGGACAAAGGAAAGTTAGATAAAGGCAGATTTTTTTTTCGCACATTTCTCTTCATTCCTACTTTGAGTGTGCAGCATGGCTCGAATAACCGTGCATGCAGTAAACACATCTAGGAATTCCGTGTCACACTTATCTGTCTCAGAAATGACTTGGTTAACCGGCTTTACCTTAACGGGCCCATCTAATGGCACAGCATCTGCCCACAAACATGTACCCACTAATCCGTTACCAAAAATCACGGAGACTCCACCAATTGGCAATGCAGGGTGCACAGCCAATAATGCGTCACCGGTAAATGGTTCGCGCTCAAGAGATACTTTGTGTAATGGAACAAACAGAATGTTTAATCCAATTCCCCGAATAGGAACACAGGTACCTGTCTCAGATTCACTTGAGAATGGCAGCATGTCAGCTTGAATAAAGGAGTCAAATGCCCCAGTGTCTCTCAAACTCTTGACTCAAACATTTTTGTTTTACCCACCAGTGAAACATACCCCTCACGAATGAAAGGCAGATATGAGACACCCGCTGCAGCAGACAAAGTGTCTATCTGGTCTTTCAAAGCATTTTGGACTGGTGCAGCCAAAACAACTCCCCCAGGAGCAGTTTGAAAATTTCTGGTTTTACCCTTGAGCTGATGACAGTCTGCCTTAATCGACTGAAGTCAATTGCCTGTGACAATAGTGATAAACTCGATCATCACAAACAATAGGACCTTTAAACTGTCTGGCAAAATATTTGTCTATATGCCTCAGGGACGAGTTTGTACGTTTTTTCAACCTCACTCTCACCTTATCATACTTTAGGCTGTCATCCGGTGACAGCGAGACAGAGACTTCCTGTGCCTTACTGGTAAATACACACTACAATAGAAGCAGCCAAACATCTTTAGGCCATGTTTCTTTCGTGTCCTTGCTAGGCTTGGATCAAATCCCACCTAGGGACATTTCTGGGTAGAGTTTGCATGTTCTCTCTGTGCTTGTGTGGGTTTTCTCCAGGTACTCTGGTTTCCTCCCACAGACCCAAAACCTGACTGTTAGGTTAATTAGTAACTTCAAATTGCTACAAATCAAATATTTTCCAGATAGTAAAACAATAAACAAAGAAAATGCTAGAGAGCCAACTCTATCTGAAATTCTTTGGACAGCAGTTGCTGATTTCTCCTTTCATCCAGAAAAAGCACTAAAATCTATGAAATAACCTATTCAAGTTATTTCACAGATTTTAGTGCTTTACAATAGTAATAAAAAGAAAAAAGAAATGTAATTATTGTCTAACACAATCATTGCATTTGGGTTTTGTATCAACAAATTTAAAAAAATAAATACAAATAATGAAATTGTCCTTAACAAAGTGAAGAAGTTAAGAATTTTTTCCCCTCAATGTAATCTGTTTAGAATTTGGTGTTCTTAGTAATCTTCCACAGGGTTCACTTTATCTAAAAGATAGACCAATGGTCCAATTGGGTTCATCCAGATTAGAGGCGGGGAGTTTACCGTTTATCTCTTTGAAAGTTGTTCTAGGCACTTTGGTTTCCATACATGGTCAAACATGGACAAAAAAAATTTAAAATCTTTTCTGGGGCCACCATCATTTTTATCACAACCAGATTCATTTGTTTGCTTTTTAAAATTATTTACTTAATGCACAGTTTAAAAGTAATGTTTAATTTTCATTTGTTTATTTTCAGTAATTTTTTTCTTGCTGCATTTGTGTCACTTTAAATAATTTCAGTGACCTTTGTTGGTTTTTATTTATTTATTTATTTTTTATGAAAGGGTACAAATATTTTTTTTTACACCTGTATTTGATAGCCTGTTGTCTCTCTCAACAGAATGTCCACAAAGCCCTGACTACACCCAGTCTTTTTGGTGGGGAAGACAGGTAAGAAACCCTTACGTTCACAGTAATAGTAAAGGGAAATAGAGGAACTTCTGTAATCTCCACATTTGTGTCTGTGTTCTGTATGCATCAGGTTCTTTCCAGCCACAGACAGCTCTGATACTCTGTCAACACTTCCTGACTCTGCCTTACAGCTGGCTGTGGAGGCCAAAGTGCTTGTAGCAGGGGCATGTACTGTTGCTACTGATGACAAAGGTACCAGAGAGTAAAACACTTCAAAGGTGCTTAATGTTTTCAGAACTGTATTTGTTTTCACTTCTGTCAGTCTGTCCCAGGGCAACTATACAATGTAGTTTACAGTGTGTGAATGTGTGTATGAATGACTTTAGTGTAAAGCACTTTGGAGTTTTTGGACTTCATAATACAAGTTCAGTCCATTTATCATTTTACTGTGTTTTATCAAATAGTTATCAATGATAAATAATCCATCCATCCATCTATCCATTATTTTTTACCTGCTTCTTCCTTTCAGGGTCATGGGGTCACTTGTGCTCATATCCAGTTGTCACTATGCGAGGGGCGGGGTACACCCTGGACAGGTTACAAGTCCATCACAACAGTCATAAATAATAATGTGTATTTTCTTATTTCCCAAATTAATTTGCTGTCTTTACCCTAATCACACATGTGAAGCAGAGGGCTGCTCATAGAGCAGCTGGAGGGTTAAGGGAGGAGGGTTGCTCAAGGGCCCACAGTGGGGCATAATTGCATGTTATGGTTTTCTTTTGCAATTCAGTTTCAATGTATTTTTCAGACATCTTTGACATATTAAGGTATTTAATACTCATGCTTAGTTGTACTTAAGGTACAAACATAATTTCCAACATAGGATTTTATCATTCTTTCTTTTAACATTTTTGAAACTGAAATTTATTTGCAATACAATATTTTCACACAAATGACGATCTACAGTATGTAATATATTTTCATAAACGTTTCAACAACAATCACCTTCATTTTCTACATAGGATTTTATAATGTCTTCCTTTTAACATGTTTTTAAAATCTGAATAAGCATCTTTCAGCTCTGAATTCAGTTTATTCTATGTGTTCAGCCCAACAAAAGAAATACAATGCTGCTTCACATTTGTCGTAACCTTTGTTTTTTTTTTGTTTTTAAACATGTCACTACCTTAAAAAATTTTAATAAAATTGTTCCTTTGAAACAATCCCTGGATGTGAAGAGGGAGTTTCTTTAAATTGTAAATAAATTGTGCAATTTTAAATCTAACCAAGTCCCTACATTTTAAAGCTTTCATCTTAATGAAAAACTGGCCTGTATGTTCTTTACAGGCTGCTTTATTAACAATCCTGATATCC
>JAVKLF010230181.1:0-15097 GCA_034783495.1 Millerichthys robustus | reverse complement strand
TCTACTGTCTTGTCTGGGGATTAACACCACACGGCTGCTGGCTGACAAGGTTTATTAAATAGTGAAATTAAGCAACAAGTGCTCTTGATTCATAAATTAAGCAGACTTTTTGTCTCCTGTAATAAGAAACAATAGTACCTGCCGCCATAACTCTCGGAGTGCAGCAAGAGGATTAGTGCGTTAGTCAGTCCAGGCTTCTCCTCATGTTCAGAGAGAAGAAGAAGAAGCCTGGAGGCATTTGAAGCAGGGATTTGAAGATGAATTTGAAAGATCCCAAATTCTAAACAAAGCGGAAAAATAAAAAGGTATTCCATCTGAGCCATGTCAAGACAAAAAGAGATTTTATGCAAAAACTGACAGTCACTTTTTACATTATGTAAATGTATATCCTTTAAAATGTTTGAGCAAGGCAGTCAATATTTCACTTGTCTGCATGTCTCTGGAACTGTTACATGCCAGTAAGACACTCTGCAGTTAGATAATTGAGGTTGGAGTGGTCACCATAGTAACCACACACCTGTGTTTGTCACTCCCTGACTGATAGTAAGAGCCCAGCCAGCATTATCAGATGGGTCCCACAAGGGTTTGTTCCATGGTGGTCCCACCTGTATTGCCCACCTATTTGGAGCCCATTTTCCAGCCTACTTGGGCCCCACACAAGGCCCAATATGATGTAGATCACATTTTAGGCCCATATGGGCAATACAGGTGGGGCCACCATGGAACCCGCGGACAAACCCATGTGGGACCCATCTGATAATGCTGGCTGGGAGGCAGACAGAAGACAGAAAGAAACTGAAAAGTAAGCATACCATTGTGATTTGAAAACTGGAAGTCAGCACTTCAAAATTTTTAAATTACATTGCAACTACTTGAATGATTTTTTTTACATTTCTACAGTGTTCTGGAAGAAAATATGACAAGGTAAAAAGACCTATTTTCCTGTTTTAAAGAAAATATGTTGATCTAAAATTTCCCTGAATCTATAGAAGATTGGCTGTGCAATTTGTGGATAATTGGGGATTAGAGAGAAAACCATAAAATCTATAAAAATAAGTGGCATGCCAGGTGAGAGAAAACAAACATGTCTAGGTTTTGTTTAGAATTTCTAAAAGGGAATGACAAAAGTTTGTTCACAAAGATTACAGCTGAACTGTAGCGTGTCATCATCACATCCCCAAGTTGAACAAGATACAGAGCAAAACTTTTGCACATCCAATGCTTTTGACACCTTTAAATAAAGAAAAATATCTATCAATTTGAGATAATTTATCCATCATACAATCACATACAGTTAATCACAGTGACATCCAACAACAGTTTTCTCCAGTCTAGTATTTTTCCTTTCACAGGAACATCACATGATGACGTTCTAAAACACACATGAGTGAAGACTTATTTGTCTAAGTGCAGCAATTTGGTTGAAATGTGAACAGAGCTGAAAAGCACTCCAGCAGCCTAAGGGCCGCTGGTAATTTGTTGCAGCTATGTGGGATTCTGATGCTCGGATACAAAGAGAGCCAAGTGCGTGTCTGAGGATATAAGTGTGACTACTTAGAAGAAGTGCAGCTGAAAAGAAAAAAAAAAGAACCCTGCAATTCAAGTCTTTGGCTTTGCACATTTAGGGCACGAGTTCCTTGAGTGGGAGCTGAATATGGATGGTATGAAAGGTCCAGATGATGGCTGAGATGTGACACAGAAAACCACAGACAGATACTATGTAGCTATAAAATCATTTTTTCATTGTTTGCTGACATAATCTTTGGGACTGTAGTGTTCCCCCACTAAACAAACAGACTAATTGTACAAAAAAAAGCTTTTTTAATGTTTGCCACGCAAATAATAGCAGCTTTACAGGTAATTAAAACAGCTCTTGTCATAAACCAATAGGCTGTGAAAGGGATTAGTGTTTGCATGTGAATTGGACCCCCTGTCAGCTGTGGGATATAATTAGAGTTAACAACTAAGCTTAGACCCCAAACATCTTCGAGCAGGAGTCAGTGAGCATTGTAATTAGGAAGCATTTTACCAGAAACTACTGCGCTTTTATGTGTTTTACACCCACTGTGGCCTCACTGTTCCTAAAGTGGGCCCACAGAGTCCCAAGGGCCTCATCCAGAGGAGGAAGTAGATTTATAATGCATGCAACACTCATAGCTCATTACTGGGTATGATTAAGTTGTTCTGGCTTTAATGGATTTCAAAGACGCCAAACACATCCATCATAATTGGAAATGTGCCACTGAGTATCAATACAGCGTCACTTTGTAAGTGTTGCCTAACCACCCCACCCCCTGCCTCCTTACCCTGAGGGTTTATTGATGGGTGTTTTACAGTATTTGTGATCTTGTATTACAGTCTGGAAAGAATAAATAAAGATTTGTGCTTCATAGCTGGATCAATGGCCCGATGCTGTGACTCTAAAATGTAAAAGCATGCAATTATATGCAACTTATTTTTAAGGATATTCCATAAAAATTACTTATTTTAGGTTTGGGATGATCAGTCTGTCTTGTTAGCAGCTCAAAATAAACAAACCTAAACCTTTAAACAAGGTTTTCAGCAAAATGCAGATTTCAAATCTTTCTGTTTAGACAGGGTAAACTTGGAAATGTTGAAATGTAAATGATCTCATTATAACGTTTGACTTGTTAGGCTGACAAATGCATCCCAGTAGATAAAAAAATTGAGTATTTAATTTTTAAAAACTGATACGTATAATGACACGTGTTGTTTATCTTAAGGCTGCTTCCATCTGCAAAGGTCACCGCAGGAAATAAATTGGCATGAAAGATCTGGCTTTTTTTTTTATGGCAGATGTCATTTTTGATGTAACCTGTGCTCAAACCTGCAGCCTCGGGATTACATTGCAGCACAGAGCTTTTATTAAATTAGATTAAAAACAGCTGATTCTTGTCACAAACCTTTCTGCCTACAGACTGTGCTAATATCTGACAGTAAACATAGATTTCATGTCCAGTTGAGTTTTTGATGCTGTTGTTTTATTGCTAAAACTGCAGTGACTCTGTCATCATAAATGATCTGAGCTCTTTTTCATCAGTATTCCTCCCATCTTAATCTTAGCTAATTGCTACATTCTGACTGCCAAATGTTCCACAGTTTAATTAATCTCTCTTCACAAATTTGTAAGCCTGTCAATAACACAAGTGCTTAAGAAAGACATCATAGTCCTGTATGAAATGGCTAGACTCAATATAGAAAGCCTGGGTTTGGATTTGCTGTTAGAGCAGTCCCACATGATTAGCCCTGTCCAGTTGTTTTAATCCAGCATAGTGTTTTTACAGAAGTAAATGTGAATGCTGTATGTGTTAGCTTGTGTGTATCAGTTGTGTAATCAAAGTCAACTAAGTTGCTACCTATCATTTACTATCATTTTTTTCATCCAGTGTTAACCATTGATCTTGCCACTTTCCGCTCAGTATGATGCAATGTACTGAACATAGAAAACAACTCAAATATCAATGTCATCATAGTAGCATTGATACAATCTGACATTAACCTTGGTATCATTTGTTGGTGTAGATTCTCAGTCTTCAAGTACATGGTAAACCTAAAAAGGAAATAAGGAAAGCAAACAAACAAAAAAATCAGTACCCGAAGACATACAAAGTTTCGAGTTTTAGGCTGAATGATATATTTGGATCAATCCACATCCCCCTTAATTTTAAAAATCAGATGAACAGCAACTAGTTTAGAGTGAAGTTGTTTTGAAAAACATCAGATATGTTTCCAATTATTATTATTATTTATTTTATTTTTTTATTTTTTGCCACTTCAGTAGAAAACAGTTGAATATAAGTTTCTTCATCATCAGTGACTTTTTTTTAAAGAAAGACAAAAGAAAAGGAGAAGAAAAAGGAGAAATGCCATTGAGAAAAATCAAAAGAGAGATTAGAGGATACAAACCAAGAACACATAAGACACCCAACACCCAACATCTGTCTGCACACCTGCAAATCATGAACAAACTAGAAACACATCAACATATATGATAATTATAGTTATAAAAAATAAAAATACAAAATAAATTATACATATATATATAATTTTACCAACTCTTACACATAGATATACATATATCAGTCAGATTTTATCAGTCAGTTTATTAGTCAGATCTTGGGGTTTCGGACGGTCACTGAATGGGTGTATACATATATGAGTAAAGTTGAAACTGAAGAGGGTGGAGGGATGTGGTGAGGGATGTGGTGAGGGATGGGGAGGAAAAAAATGAGAGAGCAAAATGCTCCCTCATAGAGCCAGCTCCCCCACTGACCCCGGAAGCCACCCCCCTCTCTCCGACCCCCACCCAGGGAATGAAGCCCCATCATCTTTCCCTGAGGCCCCAATATCTTTCCCAATTCCAATTATTATTGTATATGAAAGTAGCCATAGATTTGATTTGAAGAAAACAGATTTGTCACATTCAGACTGTCATAAAAATAATCATAATAATCAGATTTGGGCCACTTTTGCCTGAAGTGTGAATATCAATTTAGTCTGGTATTTTCATACATGACTCTGCCAAAAATGTTTTAATAAAGTGTGAAAACCAGACAAAATGTAATGGGGGGTCAGTCCTTAATGAATACAAAAGAAATTCAAAGCCCATTACCATGAACACTAAAGTGGCTTATTTTCAATCATTTAGGTAACCTGTACTTTATATGGCTATTAAATTCAAACTCAACTGTAGACCTTTAACAAGCTGCTTTATCATAATGTAAGTAATGAGTTTGAATTTCTAACAGGTATGAAGGTATATTTTGTGAAGGCAAAAATCACTTGTTAACCTCTATGGTAAGATGATGGTGCAGCAGCATCAGACTGTCTCATGATAAACAATTGTTCCATTTATTTTTCTAATGAGAAAGACTGTTTTCATGAAATATGAAACATGAAGGAGAAAATAAGGACAGCTGTTCTCTCCACGGCTTCCACATTTTTTCAAACCTGTTAGATGTGTGGTAAACATTGTTTATTTTGCAGTTTTTTTACAAACACACTAATATCATGTCCAATAGTTAAAATTAACTGCAGTGTTTTGGTTTTTTTTTTACTAAAAAGGCTGCTTTAAATAAAAAGCAAATCTAAAATCTTCATCATTACCATCATGCAAAACTAAATATACAGCAAGTAATCTAAAGATTTGTTTAGCATTAAAACAATTGTAAAAATACTTTAAAAATACAGCTGGTTGAGTTTGTAAAAAAAAATCACAAAATAACTAATTATTATATACTCTGATAAGTGATCATTAATCATTATAAATATTATTAATTATTCATTAATTATTCTACTTATAATTTAACTCTGTTTCAATAGGCTGTGTTCAAAGGCTTCTACACCTGATTACTTTCATGTTTAAATTTTTTTATGTCCTTTATTTCAATTTTCAAAGCAGATTGTGGGGATGTTGGCTAAATCTAATGTTTAATTTATTTATTTATTTATTTTTTGTCTCACTTGACCTTTTGGTGTCACACTGTTATCTGCCACGTATCTGAAAGTTTAACATTAAAGACTTTTTTAATTCTATGTATTGTTTGGTCTAAAACTTCACTCTCTTCTGCTCTGATTCATGTTTGTGAAGTGCTTTACACACAGCATTATTTTAATACTCTTTTCACCTCTGGTTATGTCTTCATACAGATCAGTCATGACTTCTCTTGTGTTGTAGTGCAGAGTAAATCATGTGATACTGGACTGCTTTGTCCCGCTGAGAAAAAAGAAACTTTCATCTCTCTGCTTCCATCATGGCTCTGTTTGTATTAGTGGCTCATTACTGAGCATCAGTTCAAAGGAAGCTCAGACTGACAACAAGACGTGCCCCTCAGACCTTTGTCTGAGTGGTTGGTGCAAAAATGGAAATTTCCTGACATAATGTCACACTGTGCACATTTGGCCTGTTATTTATTTATGACACATCAGCTCCAAACAGAAGGGATCCAGATGTGCAGGGAATAAAGAACCCCAGGTGTTAATAAGAGCTGTTTTTTTTTAGCTGGAATAAACAACAAAAAGAAGGTTACTGCACAAAAGTTGTTTCTCACATCACAAATCCATCCATCATCTTTTTAGATATTTTAACTGAGCTTCAGATAGACACTTAAAGAAAATGTATTTCCTTGTTTATAGTATCATCAATGCTGACGTGTTAAAAAGACTGTAGGTTGTCAATGAGCATGCGTAGATGGACATTGAGAGTGACGATTAGACTTCGGCTGGAGCACTGGCCGGCTCCGGGAGAGATATGGTGTAGTTAGATGCAATAAAGTTTTAAAAGAATACAGAACTGGTTCACTGCGTATGATTCTAGCTTTCCACCAAAAAAAGCATGCATATTCTTACCCTACAATCTTTTACCCACTTCGTCCTTTCAGTTGCATGGGGCACATCAAAAATCATCAGAAAAAAGAAATAGAAATTAGCTTATACTTGTTGTTTTAACACTTTGAAATCAAACTACAAAGACTTTTGATGACTAATGAATGTGGTTGTTGTTGTGGTGCCAGCTGGCAACCAGTCAGAATCCAAAAATTGCTTAAGAGGAAACTAAACAAACAAAACAACAAGAAAAAATTCTGAATTGAGACAGGCAGAAGCAGAGCCAGGGGATGGCCATGGGTGGCACCCAAACCACTGCTTCACTGCTTCTACTTCACAGCTTAAATAGGTAATTCTCATGATCTGTTGTAGTGTGATCAGTGGTCCCAGTCCAGACATTGTCAAGAATCTGACAAAATGAGAACAAGGAGGTTGTATCTTCTGGGGGCATTGATTGGTAAATCAGATCAATTGAGATGACTACTAATGGTGGTATCTCACTAGGCTGTGACTAACTGGTGAACAGCACTCATGGCGATGTTTCTTGAATGTCTTGCTACGCTCACAACAGCTCTTACCTTTTTCAAAAGATCTGCAATAGTGTGGCCAAATTGCTTGATTTTGGAACATTTTCTGAACATCTTTTAGACAATATTTCTTTCAAAATAGTCACAAAATTGTCATGATAGAGCTGTAACTTCAGATGTATGCCACTACTTTACACACAAAATTTAAATTGTGACTCCAGGACTAGAGTTTGATCTCTTGTTTGGATGAAGTCATGTTTAATAACTAGTTGTATTAAAGTACTTTCGGCGGGTTAGGGTCCTGACATCAGATCTGATCTGATGCCAGAATGGAAACCGGTGATGCTCAATGTTTCATTTTAAACTATGATCGTTTGTCTTCATGTGACATTCATTCAGTTTCAGCAACTCAATGAGGCTTTCTGATGCACGGTAATTGCAGAGTACATTTTTTACAAGAAGTCAATTTAAGATTTGCATGAAGAATGGCAGTGCGTCATGGTGGAAAGGTTTTTCCAATAAAGGGACCAGCGATTGAAACTGAGATACTTGTGAGTGGCCGCACCGTTGGCTCAGAAGGACTCAGTGCAATAAAAAATAAACCTAAATGGGAAAATAATTGAGGTTTTGCTCTGACACTGGCAGGGGAAACTTTATTTTACATCACAAAGATCAAAACTTCTTTTAATTGTGAATGAAGTGAGACTGGTTTGTGCAACAGAGGCAATGAAGTTTTTTTTTGTCTCACAAAGCAGCACCTCAGCAGCAGATAAATGTCTGTTTTACAGCACGTAATAAATGTCAGGGTTATTAATTGATATTGAACATTCATTAGCTCACAATTACCTTGATTGCAATGGTGCAGTGCAGAGAATAATGGGTTCCATGTTGGAAAATACTCTTTTCTGCAGTTTTATTGCCTGTGAACTCAATGAGTCAGTTTGAATTAAATTTGTGAACAAAGCCACGTTCAAATCTTGTATTTGAAGATGATGAGCACAATCCCTAACCTAGAGGAAGAGCAGAGCTGCTATGCTAAAACAATAGAAAAATCTTATTGACTTTAACTTCCGGTTTTAATACATCAGAACTGTTGGTTCTGCTGCTTAATACAACTTTATTTTTCTCTCCATCAACATCACCCTAACACATAAAAGCATTTTGAGAACACAAGCAGAAATACTTAGCTTTTGTGTTGTTGGGTTGGGACTGGGTTCATTTTCACTTGTGAAGACAAAGGTGAACATTGTGTTCATCATCCTAGAATTGCCCCCGTTTGTAGTTGAGAACTATTTACAGCACACACTCTAAGTAGGGTACATTGCAGGAGATATTTGCTTAAAACCTAGCAGTAACTGAATGTGTCAACAGCAAAACATCTCAAAGACCAGTGGATGAAATTTCAGAAAGTAGTCAGTGGGACATACATGTACAACATGTTACCATTTAGGATCAATCTAAGTCAACATGGCCACCACAGCCTTTAATTTCTTATATTGTAGAGCTAAAGGAGAACCTAAATCAGATTTTAATGTGAAATATCATTCTGAGTATATGTTGCCTGGAGAAACTTTCAGCTGTGCTGACCAGATAAGAGCATCCTTTCTCCAGTTGAAGTTCAAATCGATCCCTCTCAGGTGACAAGTTAAGACAGAACACTGGACCTATAGAACCACAATTACAGTGGGTTCTAAAAGAGAAGGCTGGGATTGATGACCTAATACAGTCTGATATAAAGACAGGACAGAAATAATTGTACCTGGCTTGAAGTCATTCCTGTAAAATCTCTGTTTCGTGTAATGAAGGCTGTTGGTTCCATCTATGAATCTACGATGGAAGTCCTGAATACACACAGAGTGAAAGAGAGAGCTTTGGATCCTAATTCTGCTCATTAATCACCTGTCTGACCAACATCCTCCAGAGAAAAGAGCCGCAATTTTTCTAGAGTAATTACAGCTCTTGGTGGAACGCTGTGTGCTCGTAGGAGGCCATCCTCTTACAATTTTGTCTCCAAGCCAAAACCTTTCAACTTCCATCACTATGATCACCGTTCTGCTGCTTTTCAGCTTTGTTGTCAGCAACCTTTCCTTTTCCTTTTTTGTTTCTTTTTATGTTGGATGAATAACTAATTGCCTTTAAAATCAATGGCCAGTCAGTGATGTTGACTGCAGGTCAGCGGGCCTCAGAGGCATTTCTTCAGCCTGAGCAGCTGTATGTGATTAAATGGTTTTAGTTAAAAGCATATTAATATCACATACCTTCCTGAATAATATTACTTTTAGCAAGGAGAAGAACCATCATTTTGTTCCAGTGCTGCACCTTGGTTTGAGCCAGTTCTCCAGTTTACAGGAACATTTGGGAGTTGTGTCTAATTTCTCTACAGAAGCACTCAAAGAATCTAAAAATAACAGGGAAAAGTGGCATATCCTTTTAAAGGCAGGACAGTGACAACACACAGTCACTCAGTGTGCCAGTTGTGTGTCGACGTCGGCTTGAAACATTCATGAACCTCTTCAGTGGATAGATGAAACCGCTTTTTTGAATGTTCTTGTATTAATCCCCCGGTTGGTTTCAAGGAGAATGACACTGAGCTTACAAAAAACATTTCCATAGATGTTCCATCAGCAGCTCTTCAACAGGCTAACGTAGCTCTTCTAATACTTCTTGTATTTTCCTTTCCAGATGGAGATGATTCAAGAGCCTGATCCTGATGATGAGGGGACAAAAATAAGTGTAAGTAGAAAAATGCGTCATCCCAACTATCAGCACTGTGACCTACGCTCGCAGAGATTCACTCGGAGGAGAAACAACTGCAGCTGTTTTCCTGAAATAACCTAAAACCCAGCAGTGAAATGAGCTAATCAGTAGCAGCATGTTATTACTGTTCCCTCTCTGAGTACATATGCCCGGTTCTGATCCGGTCCTGTGACTGTTGGATAAGTTCCCTCTCTTCACTTATACACCAGGTTCCCATACAGTGGATATAAAATGTTTCCAACTCCTGTTTTTCGTTGTGTAAAAGAGTAAAACAGTGATGAATTACTTTAAAAAGCTTTTTTTATTTCACCCTTACTGGGATGTACAGATATATTTATTTACACCCTATTGTAAGAGAGAGAAAACCCCAAAAGGTCACTGAAACAACTCAAAAATGACAAAAGTAACAAAATAAATTAAAATTTTATAAAATTTTGGTATTTTCTGTGACTATAAGTCACCCCGAGTATAAGTCTCGTTAGTCAAAAAATACATCATGAAAAGGAAAAAAAGATATAAAAGTCACACCTGACTATAAGTCACGTTTATTTAGAAATTATTTTACAAAGTCTATGAAAAGACAATTATTCTGGAATAACACACAGAACATACCTGGGGTACCAAATAGCCTTAGTTAACATAATCAACAATTACTGGTAAGTTCTGGTAATCTCATTCCACATCACGCCATTAGCTTTCTTCGTTTTCTTCAGTGCAGTAAGAGTAACCCCTGCTTTTCACCAATCCCTCACAATTTTCTCATTTACTCCAAACCGTCTGTCTGCTGCTCTATCACAGTATTTGGCTGCATATCTTTTTAAACAATACAAGAACAACATATAATTGTCACAAGCCTAAAGCCCCCTCTCACGACTGCAGATGGTAATGTTTAGTCCTTGGTCGATGTCAGTCAGTTTAAAGTAACTTTTAACGCATTAGTCAAAAATTGCGGCACAAAGAGGGAAAAAAACAGTTACACCTGACTATAAGTCACAGGACCAGACAAACTATTTAAAAATGTGTGACTTATCGTCCGGAAAGTACGGTACTTACAAAAGTCAGTCATTTTTTTTGAATTTGGTGTCAATATGTAAAAATAAGTGTAACATAAAGTGAGTCATCTGTATGTCTGGTTTACTTTCTTTGACATTTTTATAAACCCCAATCTATCCACCTCATAGCTAACGCACATCAGATAGACTGACTAAATACACCTCAAACGGGCCTTGCATGTGCTACTGCCCCGCACTTGGAGTTCCAATCAATTCAATAACATCAAAGTTTTCTGACTCACTGTGGGAAAGTCTTCCTAACTCCAAATCCCATTTTCAGGGAGCTGGATGATTGCGGGGTTATTATGTACCCGTGTCTGAGGGTAGAGAGAACCTCCCAAACATCGTTTCTGAAGCCGAGGTTGTGTAGTTTGGCCTCACAGGTGTGCAGCTACTGCAGACTAAATTTAGAGATGTCAGATCAGACAAAATTTTTAAAAATAGCCCAGGGAAGATGTGAAGAAAGGCTCCTCTCAAAGTCACCCTGTAAAGTTCAAACCACTGAGGGTACTTCGCTTAATAAAGTCTGACAGTCCGGACCATCTTCTCAGTTTTTCACTGATGTGTTGAAAACAATTTTTTAAACACTGAAAAGTGTGAGTACTCTCCTACAACAGATTTGTTCCATGGCTGTTTTCTTATGGTTTGCACTTCGTGGGTATCATGCAGGTACACTTGAGTGTGTTTGTCTGTCTGCCACAGCTATCTGTCCTTAGCCAACAAAAAAGTTATTATGTTTTTGTTTTAAGGTGACCTTGAAGGTAACCAAACAATATAGCCTGGCAGAAAAATAAACTGACAGCTAAAACAGGTGAAATGAAGATTGTTTACTAATATTTAAACAAATGCAATACATTAATCCAATACATATCAAGGACTGAGGAGGTACAGCCTTTTCTGTTGAAGCACTTTTTCCATGAACCTTTACGTTATCGTCTCATCTAAAAACAAGGCAGAAAGGAGAACGGTGCAGAAATCCTTTTTTTAAATGGCTCACCAGTAGGACCAGTGAGGCTGTCCTAATTAACATGCAGAGCTGCACGAGTGAGCTGCACAATGAGCAGAAAACACTCATTCAGCTCTTATGTAGAAATGCAGAAGCGTTACCAAGGAAATTCTTTCATAATATTAAGAAAGGACACCCTGGTATTATCTTTCAGACATGTAAGTCATCTGATCCTCAGTAGGTTTTAAATGAGGTGAATAATGTATTTTATTAACAGATTAATAATTTAAACGCCTTGCATTCCAAGAAGGAATGCATATCACCCACTGCCTTTCAGGCTAGACTTTGAAACTAATATAATCTTATGATGAGAAGGGACAAGATTTTGACCACTTTAATCAACCCTTGTTAAAGACACTAAACGTAATCTCATACCTTCTATCATTTTAAGTAAGTCATAGAAAGTTTTGTGTTGGCCAATGAGATTACCTATGGTAGCCTTCTTGAATTGGGGTGACTCCAAATATCCATCAGCTGTAAACGTTTATTCAGTGATTACATTTGGAAAGTTTCATTACAATCCATCCGGTGGCTCATGAGATAACTTACAAACAGACTGTAACAGTTAATGCTATGCTTTAACCAAAGACGTCGCGCAGTGAGTTGCACTCTGAATACACGTTGAGGATGATTTTCAGCTTTCACACCAGGTTTATTCCATGAATAACACACAAGACTCCTGAAATGTCCTTTAGATAGATTCGGAGAAAGTAGAGACGTAGCAATTGGACTCGATGTTTTTTGTGGTAGGTTTTAAACCCCAAAACTGAACGGGAGTATTCTTATTTTTATATTCTGACTATACTGATAGAGTTGGACAATGTCTCACCTCAGCTGTGTCTCTTTTATCCTTTTAACAGACAGTGAAGGTCCAGGGCAATGACATCTCACACAAACTACAGATCTCTAGAGTCAGCAAGAACGACGAAGGACTGTATGAGTGCCGGGTGACACGAGCTAATTACGGAGAGATCGTGGAGTACAAAGCTCAAGCCTGGCTGAAGATCAACGCCACAGCCAGGCCTCGACGGCCATTGCCCCCCGCCAAGAAGAGCTCCCCACTGCACCTGACAGACAAAAAGCCCAGAAAGTCCAGCTCAGCTCATGGCCAGGATAACACGAATTCAGACCAGAGGTTGACTTCCACATCCAGCTCTCACACAACCTCCAACACAGCTAAACACAACCCTGGCTCAGGTAAGTCCCTGGAGAGGGCTGGGAACTACCTTGTTCATTCTGCCTCAAATAAAAACCATCCACAAATCTAAACATGGTTCAGTTTATTGTTTGTAGGTTCACTGTAAAGAACAATCAACCCAGCCAGCTGACCACAATGTTGACACTCTTTATGAGCAGAGACCGTAGTAACAAAATGAGTTTAAAGGTTATTTCACAGAGCCTACGTGAGTTTGTGTCAGTTCAAACACTTTACTTTGTTTTCTCATAGGGGATTTTTTTTTTTTTTTGCGTAAATCAGGTTTTTTTTGTTGTTTTTTTGAGAGCTTTGATTCCTGTCTGCATTCTAGGTCCAAATCTTCCACCAACAGTAACAACAGCTGCATTTTGTGCAAACAGTTTTTGAAAAACCACAGTTTATATTTAGCGCAACTTGAAAAATAATCAGATCACCTGATTAAGCGAAGGACTAACATTACGTTCACGATGAAGCTGTAAAACAGCTCACGACTCACCGTTGAGCTGTGGAGGAGTTTTATAGAATAAAACCTTCAGTCTTTGCTCTGACCCTGAGCTCTGTGGAGGCACAAATCATCAGCTTGTTTTTCTCTTATATTGCCTCTGTTATGTAATTTGGGTTAATAAGAGATAACGCAACAACTCAAATTGTGAAAATATCAGAATAATAACATAGCTCAAATGTTGGCATGTATTCTCATTATTACAGAAACATCAACAGACCTGCTGATGTCCTGTTCGATGCTCACTGACAGCCCTCCATGTGCTGTGCCTGTGTGTGTATTTACATACAGCACAAGTAATTGACATCCTAAAAGGCTTTTGCTTACAAATTTCACCACCAAATGTGAACAAAGACATCAGAGCTGACCACCTGCCATCAAATCACCCGAAACAAATCTAAAGCTTTTTTTTTAACAAATGCGAACAGGCCCTAAAGCTCTTGACATCTACAAAGAACACCAAAGTAATTTAAAGGCCAGCCTGTTTAATTAATCTGGTCATGGATGGCTGAGGTGCACAGAGATGAGAAGTACATGTGTGAGAAGCAGCTTTGTGTCAAGTAATCAGGGCTTTGAAAAATACAGTGGCAAACCCTTTGTAGGTTTGTTTAAATTCCCTGATATCAAGCATAATTCTTTTGCATTCTTAGATTTGGTTTGAGTGTTTTGCATTTTATTTATTTTATTTAAATAGTTAGTTTAATGAGTTATTTGACATTGCTGCTACCTTAAAAACAAAACAAACAAAAAAAGCAGTAGCATTTGACATGTTTTCTTTTTTGTTGTACGAAACTGTGAGATTAATACAACCCTGATATATCATAACTAACCCCTGATGAAGTTAAATAAAAATCCTACCTCCTTCTGAAGCAAAAGGAGGAACTTCTCCAACTTCTATTCTCATCCAGACTATCCAGAGCTCTTTGTTCTATGGGGGGTTTCTGTACTCCCTGAGCTCTGCTTCTGACACCTGTGTGACAGTTTGACAGGCGTACCGCCCAAGTAAAACTCTCCATCTGCCACTGTCCCCAGAGCGATCATGCCTGGCATGTGCCTGACGTTTAACACCAGAACCGAGAGCCAACTTGGGGCTTGCCTCCCTTCCTCACCTGGTCAGTGAATAAACAATAAGTGTGGTGGTATTTAACCGGAGGCTGACTCAGCAACAACAGGTCTGTGAGTTCGTTTTAACCTGACCTTTAATAGGCACTGAAAAGTACTACATGTGAAATGAACAATCTAGAAATACTCTTAAAAATAAAAGTAAAAGAGTTTAACTTACTGATAAGTTGTGATAACTAGCTGCCATCTTGAATGCTGAACTCTCCCACATTCTGACAGAGAATTCCCACTGGAGGGGCGTTTCAGTTCACATTTTTGATCAGTACAATGCCATGGCAGACTACATTTGGCCTGTGGGCCTTGAGTTTCACACATGTGGTCTATGTATATGTTGATCTAAACTGCAAAAGTCTGACTCATTGGACGTACAAAATGATCTGGAGCACAAGTCGTGCTTTTGAAACATTTGTAACATTTTTTTTAATGAAAGATCCTGCCTCAAGAAGAGACCTCAGTTGGTTTAAAAACAAGTTCACGGCTGTTGGATTTTCATTAAACAAAAGCATCGTTAAGTTTGTAGTGGTCACCCCCAAAGGGGAAACTGGGGTCACCTGTCTTTGCCCTGGGCTCAAATTACCTTCTCAAGAAGAG
>JAVKLF010229239.1:0-15259 GCA_034783495.1 Millerichthys robustus | reverse complement strand
TATATATATAAACTTGCCACCATGATCCTGTGCAGGGTTGGTGGAAGATGTACTAATGGTCACTGAGTGAAACACTGATTGATGGTCAACCTGTCATGGATGTACACCAGGAGACACATGGAGTCACATGACCAACCATACACTTTCACACTTGCAGCCAAGGACAAGAGTTGATAATTGCGTAACATGTATGTCTTTTGACCAAAAGAAGAAACTGGAGTACCTTTTTAATAGCAACATTCCCATAGAGAAGATGCAACATCTATGCATAAAGCTAAAGGAGTTGAACCCAGGACCTTCCTGCTGCAAAGCAATAATTGTTTAATGCTACAAAAACAACTTCTTTTTGTGTATATCTGGTCAATGATAAAATTATATAAAGCCTTTTCTATGGTCTAAAATCTTTTATTTTTTTAAAGGTTTTATTAAACACAACGAGCTGAGACACAAACAGGAATTGGGAGACCAGGCTAAAACAAACAAAAAGAGCCAGCCAGTAGTTGACTGTCCAGTTTGGGTTCACAAGCAAAAACATGACATGCCTGTGATCTTGTTAACCTCATCAGGTGAATAAAAAAAAAAGAAAAAAAGAAATTCATACAAATGAAATACCTCCCAGATTCTAAAGACAGAAAACAATGTGTATTGAGGCCATTTAGAAGAAAAAATACATCTGCACCATTCTGAAAAGGAAACCTGAAAGAAAGGAGTAAACATTTGGATCAGGCTGGTTTCAAGAGATACCACAGTTTTCAAAAGTCACTGTGTCAAAACTACTAAAAATGCTCTTTAGCTGTTTTTACCCTTATCTTCTTTTTTATTACGACACAGAGAGAAGACTTATCTTGTCCTTGCCTCTCCTCCACAGCCTTCCTCTTTATACACCCTCCATCCCAGCTTATATAGCAATGTGATGCTACTGTACCTGTCCTGCCCACTCACCAGTGGAAAATTACCTTGCTGATTTACAGTGTGATATTAAGCGGACATAATGGGCCACTAAAGCAGATAATATAGGCCACAAATCTCTGAAAGTAGCAACACTTTAACTGGTTGTTGGCATTTGAGCATATGCATGTTCTATGCTAAAACCTGAGCCGAATGAATATTCATGCATATCTGTGACAAACCTATTTAGATTTATCTGTCCTGCTTTATTTGCTTTATTGCTGTACACTAGCAAGCAACATAACAATAAATCTGGAGGATTTGTTTGCTTATATGGATGAAAACACAAACTCTGTCGTTTTCTGTATCTGTTGAAACCTGGTCAGGAAGTATGGATGAAACAGAGCAAACACAAAAACAGACAAGCATGCACTCACTTACACCATGAGATCAATGTAGAGTACCAATAACCTACTGTGCATGTTTTTAAAGGAAACTGATAAGATTTTATTATGGGCATTTTAGCATTTCACCCAGCCATCACTGCATATAAGTAATGATTCACATGGGGAAGTGACTGGAAGAGACCATGACTTGTTTTATCATGGTAGTCAAACGTTATAGTCTGAGTCCAACAACACAGCACGCCCATTTCAATACTAAAACCACTGCAGACCATGAGCTTCACCGTTTATCAGACACGGCGTGTTAAATGTTTTCCAGCGAGTTAAATTCAACTTACTGTTATGGTTACTTGTGTTTTATGTTAAAACAACCACATTTATCAAATTTTACATTAACTTAACCTACTAACTTACCAGCTGTGAGAAGTAAGAACTTCATTTTGACATATTGCCAATAGTAAGCAAAGCTGTTATTAAAGCCAAAACCATCTACTTTGAAGACTGTAGAATAGGACATGTTTTTTTTAAGTATTTTTTTCCCATCCATCCATCCATCCATTACCTCCCGCTTAATCTGAGTTGGGTTGTGGGGACAGCAACTTGAACTTTTTTTGCACACCATATAAATGACTGTGGAATACTTTGGATTTCTTTATTGTTGATATACAAAGCAAAAATAGAAATGAAACTGTTAAAATAACATGAAGTTACCTACAGTTCAATGCAATTTATCTGCTATAAAACTGACTTTTACAAAATGTTTACCTTCAGGTTTATAAATCTATGCTACAGATCACCGACCTCATTTTGCAATGGAATCAAAAATTCCATTAATAAATAAAAGAGATCTTGAATGTAATCTTAATGATATAAGTTTAAATATTATTTTATTTCAGTCCCACAAACGTTTCCAAATTCATTGATTTTGCTTTAAATTTCCTTCTTAACTGCTGTCAGATCAATATAATCTTGTTGGGAGTTGTCATGACAGCGATCGGAGAGGCGATGATTCAGTCGTCATGACTCAACTCACCATCATTAACTGAGCAGACCAAACAGGGATGGGTGCCAAACTGGACCACTGAGTTTTGTTCATTGGGTGGCTGAGCCCTGGGGAGTTTTGGGTCTTAGAAGTGGGGAAAGGTCAGCAAACATACGAGTATATGCTTTGATAAATGTCAGCTCAGTGGTCAGAGACAGAGGAAGCTAATAGATGTTTCCATCACTCAGCTTGCGTTTACACATCAGTAGGAAGAAATGAACTTAACCCTACTGTATATTTATGATTAGATCCAGAAATACTTTGGCACAACATTGGGTTTTTATTTTTATTTTAGCTACTTAGAAAATGGTTCATTCTAATTAGACAGAATATTTTAAATAAAATCTAATTGAAATTGTTGATGTAAAAGTGTGATGTTTTTTGAGCATGCTGTAATATTTGATCAATGGAGTTCTTAGTGTAAGATGGTGAAAACAAAAGCAACATGGCAAAAACATCACAATCAACATAAAAGTACAGCTACATTGGTGCCAAATCTACCTGTTTTACATAAATCCTCTGAAATGTCCTGCCTTGTCTGTGGACTTGAAAAGACCCAGTGGACCAACAGCAGCAGAAGACATGGCTTCCAGATCATCTCTGACTGTGGAAACTTCACACTGGACTTTAAGCAATGTGGATTTTGTGGATCTGGACTTCCAAATGTACTTTTATCTGAAAAGATGACATTGGACCACTGAGCAACAGTCCAATTCTTTGTCTTTTCAGCCCAAGTAAGACATTTCAGCTGTTGTCTCTGGTTCAGGAGTGGTTTGACTTGAGCAATGGGACATTTGTAGCCCAGGACTGCAGTTAATTTGGCTCCTGCCCAAACTGCCAAAAGTACCAAAAGCTGGCTATGTGATTTTCTAATTTTCAGAGACACTGAATTTTGATTTTAAATAAAATATTAAAATATTTTGCTCTGTGTAAAGAATAATTAAGAGTTTTACTTTCTGGACTTATTGAGAAAAAAATTTAACTTTTTCACAAAATTCTATTTTTTTCGGTGCACCTTTACTTGTGTCTGAACATTTCTGAATTTTAATTTTTTGTGCAACTTTTTCAGGTATATCCCATTTATCTGTATGTAGCTTGGAAAACTCAACATTTCCATGGGTGACTTTGTTTCCAGTGTTGGGTCTAAATTAGATGCCGTCTTTAACTGCTGGTTTTATGTTTCACAGCTCTTTAGGAATCACATTTAAACATTTCTATCCACAATGGTTAACAAAAGTCTTTTTTGCCCATTCCATCCAGTCCCCTTTATACTTCTGTTCACTCTTTTTGTTCATCTCACACATTTTGCTTTTTGTTCCGTTTCAAAGCAAAACCCCTCAGCTTAAACCGTGAAAAGTCACAAAAATAATAATAAAGTATTTCACTGCTCTTTAAAGGATGCCACCTGTTCTGTAAAAGGAGGATAGCGGTGGGATCTAAATAAAGCTGAATTCATTCCATGCCACTCTTTACGTTCACATACAGAGGGCCGGTGTGTTGCAAAAAGTATAGCAGCTCTCTGATTCCTCTTTCCAAAGCTGTCTTTATTCCAACCTGGGGGTGTTTTGCAGATATGATCATCCCTTGCAGACATTTTCTTCCCAACTTTTGCAGTCTCTTTAAAGTAAAGAAACTTTTGCTTCTTAAAAACAGTCAACACTCTCCATCATCCTCTTCCTCTGCCTCCACTACCAACTCCTTTTTTTCTGTTCTGTGTTTTCTTTTTTTCCCTAAAGCATTACATTTCTCTCTCCATCTTCTCCGTTCTCCTGCTATCACTTCCTAATCTCTTCGTTCATCACCAGCAGGCTCTGCGACTCCACACTCTAATTTTTGCTCATTAAAATCTCCCACTCACCTCTCTGATTTCTTTTTCCCAGGTTACTTAAGATTGATTTTCTTATAATTTTATTTTAATTAACCATCTATTTGCAGGGAAGATCAATTTTTCTTTTGTGTGTCACAACATGTACAGGAGGTCAAAGCCGAGCGATCCAGTGCAATGTCCTTTCTCTCCCCGGCTCTGACATGAAGTCATTATTATTAAAGGTCCAGTCAGACTGTCACATTCAGCTTTAATGAAGCTACAGACAGCTCCTGTCAGACAAGGAGAAAACTAAACTAAAATAAAACAATAAAAGTAACATAGAAATGTCTCAGAGCAGAAGCTCAAAGTTGGCAGATTGTTTTATTGAACCCTAACACACCATCTGCAAATGCTTGAATTTATTCAACATCAAAATATTGGTGAAATGATGCAATAAATTTTATAAACATTTAAAGACCGATAAAATTCTTAGTAGCAGCAAAAACCTGCACTGTTTTGATAAATTTGTTTTCATTAGTACGATTTTACTTCACTTGTACGTGAGTAAAATTTAAACAGAGTAATGCTTCTATTTAAGTACATTATTTTACTCTTTCCACCTCTTGAATAAATCTTCTTATACCTCAAGTAAAATTCTCTTTTTATTTCTTTAAAATCCAAGGTCTTCAACTAACTTTAGAAACATTAACCGAGCTAAAGCTAACTTATATTGCTATTGTTTATGTTGATACTTATTGTTTATTTGTTACATGTCCCACAATTTTATTTTAAAACTCTACAAGGAAAACTAAAATGTGTCAATAATTTATTCACCCACTGATGGTATTGATTTGGTAAATGTTAACATTTTTAGATAGGAATAAGGAGGCACAGCTAAAGTTATAATTTACAGCAGAGGGAGGTTCATGTAACAGCAGCATAAGGACCTAATATATATTAGGTTAGTAGGTTAGTAGTAGTAGTTAGTTCACCTAGAGGGTGTCTGAAATAATAATTTTAGAAGTTTTCCTGAGAAATAAGGTTTAAAGATATGATTTCAGGTAATAGAGAATACAGAAGTTCACTTCGCAACCTGTTCTTTTTGAAATGGTCTTACATTGGAGGATCAAAACTTACTTTCTAGCCCATAACTTGAACAGTTGTTTTTTTTTTCTAAATCAACAGATTGAGTTCCCTGAAAAGCTTTAAAATAATAAACAAAGGAAAGAAATGTATGATTTAAAAAGAGAAGAAAAAGTTTACAATAAATACAGCACTAGAACATAAAGCACTTAGCTGTACTGATCTTTGTGTACTTGGTCAGTACATACTTATAGTTTTTGGTATTCAGAAATGGACTAGATCCAGTTTTCCTACAGTTACCAAGGTGAATTGAGGTATTGAGGCTCCAACAATCATGGCTTTTTATTGCACAGATGGACACGCTTAACTCAAGGTTAAGATGTACAGAGCTGATTGAAGTCAATGTAATCAGTCGTTTCGGTTCTTGGAATTCAGAGTTACAAATAAATGAATTGCAAAGTGTATTTTACCAACACACAAAATGACTTTCCTAACATTTTAAAGATTTTTTTTGTATCTTTTGGAGCACAAACACATTTGAAGATATGGTCATTAAAAGTGAAGGTATAAAAAAAAAATTTAAATTTAATTATACATTAAAAACAGAATTTTAAAACAGCCATTTTATGGTTGAACACATCACCAGCAGGATGTACTGAGGATATACTTTGTAGCTTAGCTCCATAATGTTTTTAAAAAGCAATAGTACCACCAATCAGTGAAACTAATTATGATGCCCCAACCCCAAACTCAGCAGGTTCACTTCATCTACACTCTTATACAATAATTAGTTGTCTAACGCGCTGTTGGCTTTGAGTGGATTGGGTTTATGACCTCAGAAGATGCAACTTCTCTTATATTAAAAGTAGTAGAGCTTGAGTTAATGTTAATTTGTATTTCCATCTACTTTAACTGAACCTTTTATGAATGTTTTACCATTTAATAACACCTCTGTAAAAGCATATCAACCTGTTTTTGGTTATGTGTTATGTGCCTTTACCTTTTTTAATAATAAACTCAATGAAAATGTTTTCTCATAGCACAAAACTTGCTTGGTACACAGGGTCTAGTCTGACCATATATAGCTGTTTGTTTTGCTTAGTGGCAGTTGTAACACAGACCCAGCTTTATTTATCATCTGAAGTGTGTTTGCACCACTTCCCAATATTTAGAACCAAGTCCACATTAATCATGTTGGCACAACAACTTAGGAACTGCGACTTATCTCACTTTGTTTAAAGCTGTCTCTCAAAGAGAGATGATAGTTTTGGAAATGGTTGCTTGGGAACCAATTATAATTCAAGCAGATACACATTTGTGCAAAAACTACACAAAAAAGAGGCAGTCGAGATGTAAATTAAATTAAAAGAAAGCAAGAAAAAATTGTCAGGTAAGAAATGAAGCAAAAAGTAATGTTTGTGGTAAGAAAAATACAAAAAATGGAGAGGACTTTGTGCTTTAATTGGGTATTCCTACAAAGATGTATATGTGCTTGGTGTTTGGCTGGTGTGGGGGTGGCATGTAGCAGGTATCTTCATTTATACTAATGGTTGCCAGTGGACTGTGCAATAAAAACAACGCTAAGAAAAGACCACACTTTTGAAATCAGGCACATAAAGTGAATCCCTGTATTTGTACCCATGTGTTTTCTGCCCCAGTATATTTTTAGATCTGTTTGTATGCCTGAGAAAGTAAGATGGAGATCTTGATAAAATATATATGAAAAACCTCCAAAAATAATCAACTTGACTTTTTTTTGTAATTGAAAATGTTTTGCCTTCTCAACACAAGAAAAAGGACAAGTGTAGAGTTGCAATCATATAGTGTAATTAGACATCATTAACCCATCTAACCCATCTTTTTTTTTTTTGGGGGGGGGGGGGGGCGGGGGGGAAGTTTTGGCTTTGAATCAAAACCATTACAGCACTTTGGGAAATCATAAATGTTTAAAGGAAACTGGCTGAAAATTGATTTTGTCGAGAATTTATAAAATAAAGACTCCACAATGCAGACTAGAACAAGGGTACTGAGTGAACAAAAACAACAGATTTAATAACAAAATTTTCAGCTGATGGGGCAGCCAACAGATACAAAGGGAATTTTAGAACAAGGAGTAGAGTGGGAACAGGCAGATAAGAAACCAGTATGACAGAATGATGAGAGAACAAACCAAGTGTATGGGCAGGCTGATGGAAGGGATTACTGGTGGAAACAACTATAATAATATTCAATAATATTCATTGTGTTATTCCAAATTAAAATTTGACAGTAGAGCTTAAATTTGATAGCCGCACACAAACTCTAAATGTGACACCCTGCAAACCCACACTCCACACATTAGATTGCACAGAAGGTTTGCCTAAAACAGCTACATTTTCATTATCAAAAGATTATCTCGGCTGAAAGGCACATGAAAGGCAGTAGGCGATATGCATTGCTTCGAGGAATGTTAAAACTATTTTTAAAAATTCCTGTAGCATAATATTTCACATATCTTTTTTAAAAAGTTATATTTTCATGTACTATCGCTGAGATAACCTCCCATGTGAGTAGTGTAGTGCTTTGTGAACAAATCTTGTTCCTGGAAGCTTGAAATTGTTTCCATGAAAAATGCTTGTTTCCTTTCTCACTACTTTATAGTTTCCTTAGAACAAAAGTATCAGTTCATTTTGAGCATGCAAAAGAGTGCTTGGCAGCATTTTTAAGGAAAAAAGACATGCTTGTATTTGAGGCTTTCACTGTTTGATGATTATTTGTAACATTTACATTTCTTATACTAAACAGAAGTCTGGATGCTTTGTTTAGGCTTCATATAAATTGTTACAACTTAGTAAGTTCCAGGTTCCAACTCATCCTATTATAAGTTTATATACATGCTTTACAAGCTACAAATAACTGTATATATACACAGAGTTTACCTGGAACTCCTCAGACTGATGAAGGTCACAAGGTCACCCACGGGCACCGTGTTGATGACCCCTAATCTAGAGAAAGTAGCAAATTTCATTGAATCTTCACTTTGGTTTAGTCATCTTAGGCAAGCACAGAGGTGACAGAAGGTGAAAAGAAGAAATGAAGCCTTTTTTTAGATTTAGATATATATTTTACATTGCAACTCTACGTAGTAAATGTATAAAACATAATATCAGATCACATAATTTGTCATTTAAAATTTGGTCAATAAAATAAATTCACGGGATCTAGTCTTAAGAAATCTGCAAGATGATACAAAAGTGTCATATATATTTATATTTCAGTCCAACGTGTACCTTTTAGACCCCTGTAAAATATTTTTCATTGAGCATGACTAGTTTTTTTTGTCCTTCATGCCAGCTCTTAGTATATTTTTTTTTACTGTGAAAGGGGTAAAAATGCTAAAAGTCCATCTTTAAAATCACTCTATAAATGCTAATGAAGATTGTCTATATCAGGAAACCTGCAAGTATGCCTAAATGATGCTTCTTCACATCAAGCCAGCAGATAGGAAGCTTACAATAAATCTGCAGAATGACTCTGTGCAACTTTACAGCCATCCAAGATGGTTTGACAGTGCAATGGGCATAATATTTGATAAAGCACACTGTTGGCAATATGTTTGAATTACCATAGTTCTTGTATTGTCAAGAAAGGCATTGTGTGACTATGCCTGGCTCCATGAATCTGCATAATCTCAAGAAGTTGCTCGGCCTTAAAGGCATTTATGCAGCTGAAAGCACGGCACCTCCATCACAATTTCATATCACAGCAACAGAACATAAGTAGGGAAACGCATATGAAAATGTGTGTTATGTGAGAAATGAGCTCTGTCATTACTTGTGGCTGTCACATTTGTCATTTGCTGAGATGTGATGCATTTGCCTGGTAGTTTTGTGATTTGCCTGCTTTATGACTTGCTGTTTATAAAATGTAGACGCATTTGCAATCACCTTGCCAAATAATTATTTTTTGAAATGAACTCTCAATTAAACAATCAGATTTAGACTATATCATCGCTAAACTGACCATGATCTCAGAAAATAGATAATGTATCGTCTGGACTATAAATCGCATCAGTCAAAAAATGTGTCTTAAAGAGGAAAAAAAACATATAAAAGTCACCTGTGATTATGGCAGGGCCAGCCAAACTATTAAAAATGTGCCACTTATTGTCCAGACAGTACAGTAATTACCCTTAGCACAACTAAATGCCCAATGTACTGTTTCTTAAGACGGGAAGATGATTTAGTTTGGTTAAAAATGTAAAATTTGTTATTTAGGAACTTGAATCAGATCAGAAAACAGAACTTCAGTTGGTTAGAAATCTTGTGTTTCATTGTGTGACCACTTTGTGGAACTTTTTTCTGAAAGAGGCTCATATAAAGCTATTCTGAGCAGTTACTGTTGTTGTTGTAAGGTAAGGAAACATACCTAGTTAATAAACATTTCAAAACATTCAACTATGAAGAAATTTGGAGTATTTGTTGTAGACGATCTTTTGTGTCACAACAAAGACATAAAGAACCCTGCTTACTAAAGAAGTTGTCTAAAGGAGGCCAAAAAAATCATTTTATTTTACATTTTGAATGTACTTTTTGTTACTGCCTTTTTCTGTCTCAGTCTGTTTGTCTTTGCAGTATCTCATTCAAAGCCATTCAGAAATAATGAATGGCTTTGAAATATTTGTCAGCCCAACAGCTGCAAATAGCTTAGAATGCAGTCTGGAACAGAGTTATTATCATTGCATGCATAATGCAAATCCTTTTGTTGTTGGGCCATTTCTTTTTGCTTTCTGATGCATTTTGATTATGGTACACTATTGTTCACTCCCATCCTCTGCTTATTTGATATGGCACAACATTAATGTCCACAAAAGACTTTGGTCCTTTGTTTTCTATGAAAACTACAAAAATATACATAATTACAGCACCATCACAAAATGAGAATGTCTGTGTTTGTTATTTATATCTGAAAGTCCAACAGAGTCAACTTATAAAAAACAAGTCCTGGTTTTGCCGCTAACTACACACATGCATACATTTTCTGTTTAGCCTTGTTTAACTCTTGGGTTTGATTATGTTTTTAAAATTACCTGCCTGTCTGCTTATCACCTGCAGCCTCTTCAATCCCCAACAACCACAATCTAGTGCAATACATTCAAAATATAATTATTCACAGATGGATATCTAAAATAACTGCAGAGGGGAATCCAAAACACAAGTGTAAAAATCTAAAGGATGGCAAGAGTACAAGCAAAAAAAATCATCAAGCAAGCAAAAGCAAGAAATCTTCTACAGACACTGGCAATGTGCAGAGTAGACTTCAAGGTAAACCAAAGATCAAGCAAGAAGCAAAGTCGATTTAAACACAGTTTAAAAGCAGTTCTCCAAAATAAAAGAGGAATAAATGCGCTACTTGTTAGCCTGGAAAGTTTCCTTTTTTCAAGAAGTCTTACCAAGTTCAATAGTCTTATTCCTCTGACATTTTATTAATCTTCAATTTGAGAAGATTAACTCAAATTGAATGGAAAAAATCTGCAGTTTGCTAAAACATCCTGCTTTTGATTAGTATATTAGTGTCAAAACAAAATCAAAAATACTTTTTGGCTGGATATAAGATTGTAAGACTTGATTAGCTGGTGTCATGATCTGTTCTCCGTGTGTCTCTGTGTCTGAGTGTGTATGTGTCTGTTGATCCACATGTTTTTGCCCCAGGTCTGTGTCTCTTGTGTCTGTGTTTGTTGGCTTCCTGTGTTTTCTCTCCCTGCCTGTTCATTGCTCACACCTGTCCACAGTTTGTAATCAGTCTCTCCCCCAGATGTCAGTAATTATCCACCCTGCTCAGTCTCTTCATATTCAGCCTGTCTTCTTCACTGCCCTGTTGGTTCATTGTGCTCTGTCCTTCATGTCCTTGTTACCCACGCTGTCCTTGAAGTCCTGTTCTTGTGTCCATGCTGTCCACCTTGCCTGTTACCCGCCCGTCACCTTGTTCATCTTTTCTTGTAAGTTTTGTATTCAGTTTCTCTGTTTGATGATCAACCGTGTTAGTTTTGTATTTAGTTCTTTGTTTGCCGCCACGTCGGCTTTTTGTTTGGTTTTAATAAATCACGATTTACTTTAAACCTACGTTTCCCCTGTTCCGTCCGCACCTGAGTCCTCACCCCCAGCGTCTCCTTTACAAGCTGGAACATGTTTGCAGTGTTGAGACAGAAGGTGAAGTAGAACTACAACTTATTGTCTGCCAAGTTGTCTGGAAGATACTAGGTGAAGAGGTTTTGGAGTCAGGAACGTGTTCCAGCAGTCGAGTCAAGGTCACCACATAATCTATATTTATCACTCACTGCCAACAGGCAAAGACAAATGATAATGTTTTTTTACTTTGTGCATGTGTATGTGCTTATCTTTTACCAAATTATCTCAGGTACCACCGAACAGATGAAACTTGCAGGAAATAATCACAGGATGTGCATCTTCACCTGATCAACTTTTGGAGCCAAACCAATTCAAGACGACCACCACAGCCCCCTGAACTGAAACAAGTGAAAGTAGCTGTAATGCAGACAAGTTATGAAGCTGTTGAGCTACAGTTTAGTGTTATATGAGTTGTAAAATCACTCACAACACATACTTCGAGTGTGAGATCTTGTGATATAGCATAAGATTGTGCATAACTGTATTTACATTCTTGACTTAAATAGTTATAATTTTATCCTGATGCATCTCAATAGTCCAGGTAGAAAAAAAAAGAAAAAATTGAATAGGTCCTCTGGATTTGGTAATAAGTTTACCTGCACTCCTCAAACTGAAGAAGTCTCTTGGAGGAGAGACGAAACGTTTCAACCAAGAAAACCACGTCCAAAGGACCTATTCAATTTTACTCTTTTTTAGTTATAAGTTTAGTTATAATTTTTCATCATAACATAAACATATTCTAAAACTCTGGTATGAAGGGTGACAGGCAACGTGTATTCCTTAAAAACTAATTAGGCCTTTCATCTAGCTGTTTTTGGCCATTTCAGATTTGATTTTTTTGCCTGAAATCTTACTTTTCCCATCCAAATCAAGGACATGAATAGATGTAAGCTTCCTGCAGCTGGACAGCAGAACTCTCTTGACCTCAGGAACAGAAGGAAAGGTACTGGTTTGAAACTGGTCTTCCATCTGCAACAGCTAACCTTTATTTTGTCTGCGATTTAGGACTTTATTTATTGAGTTATTAACAGGAGCTACCGAAAGATTTATTAGTGGCATTCACATGCTTATATATCTCCTGCTGTCATGATTACTCATCAGACCAGATGTCAAACAGAACAAGCTCAACTGCAAAAAGATACGAGCAAATAGTGATACTGACAGGAGCGACACATTAACTGAAAATAAACATACATGAACTTACAGAAATCCAATATGTCTTATCTAAATCCATCAAAACAACATATGAAACTATCACAAATAATGGTATTATATAATAAATTGAACTGAAAACTGTATTAACTTTTTAAGTGTATTTCATTCAAGATGGCCACTACAGCTAAACAATCTTAGGAAACACAAAACTTAATTTAATTTAATTAATTTAAGCAGTGCTACAGATATTGAGCTAAAATTTGGTTTGATAGTACCGAGACTGATCTCAAACTTATACTCAGAGCTCCTACCCACAAGTCAGATTTTAAGCAAAATGGTCAACAGGCCATGGATGTACCACTAGAACTGATTCCTGTATGCACTCGTGTTATCTGAATCTGGCTCCCTGTGCTGGCCTTGACGGCCAGTAATCTAAAAAACTCTCCAAGATGGTTTACAAAGAGGATGGCTCTACACTGCCCACCCCCACCCTTCCTGAGAACATCTGTGGACCTGCTCCAAACTGGCCGCTGATAAACTTTCCATCACTATCAAGGACAATGGCTTCAGACGGAGTCAGTGTTCACGGAAACATAACACACACACACACACACACCATACACACATGCACGTGACACCTCCTCCTTGACTCGTCCCATTGCTTATGTTTTGTCTGTAAATGCTTATTTGTGCAAGGTTTTTTCTTGTAATCTCAAACTGTATCCTGTAAAGGATAAAGTGTGAAATATGCTGGTTTTTTTCTCCTCTTCTCACCCAATGTAATGTTTTTCCTTTCAGAAAGGCGGCGCCTGTAATGGGCTGCGTGGCCTCCGTCACTGGTCCCCCCATCCAATCCCCCCTCTGTCGTTTGTTGTATATTTGTAATGGACTGGATGTTCTGGAACTTCAATTTCCCTTCGGGGATTAATAAAGTAAAGTTCTTCTTCTTCTTCTTCACTCAACAATTCAAGATGGCAGCCACAGCAAATTTGCATTAGAAAGCATAAAAATTATTCTAATCCAGGCAATTTTACTGAATTTTGAGTTAACTTTGGTGTGGTTGTAGCTGAGTTTTTCTTAACCCATTTCTCTAAGCGCTAACACATTTCACAATATCTTCGGACATCACGAGTTTGCATTCATTGGTCATTCAAGATTACATGGCTAAACCATGCATTTATTTACAAGGTTTGAACAAAACAACTATAATATTGTCTCATCATGGCATGATGGCATAAAAGGTTGTAGGCAATGTCCATTCTTTCAAGGAATACTAGAACTCTGATTGAACTTGAACGATTGAGGAAAGAAACTGCTTTTTGTGCCTTAAAAAGATTTTCAGCAATGGAAAAGTCATGACATTTACTTAGCACTCTCCTTTAAGTGTTTGAATTTAGAAAAAAGTAAGTAAATAAATAAATCTGAAAGTAGGGTTATGGAAATGACAGACTATATCAATTCACCGAGCAGAAGAGAACTTCTCTCCTATTTCTTACAACCAGTCTCAATGCACTGTGTGAAAAAGAAACAGCTGCAGTGAGTAGAGTCCTTTAGAGAAGAGAGGTATATAAAAGCGAAGGCAGTGGGAGAAGAGAAGGAATCAGCAGGTGAACAGGGACGAAAAGATTGCAAGAGAGCAGAGAGAATGGGTAATTTCAGCCTGTGGGCACACACCGGGAATCAATATTTAATTTCTTTGTCAGCTATGATAAGGAGAGAGTAAAATAATTTGGAGATCTCAGCCTACCACTCAATATCACTCAGTCTATAGAATCATGTGTGCTAGTGAAAATGACTTGCTGTTCTTGGATATAAAAGCATGAAACTAGATGATCTTTCAGACTGAGTATATTGATACAGTTTCTGCTGGAATGTGGTCATGATAAATTTATGGGTAATATCTTATTTTGATTTCACAATACAAGCTCAGAGTGGTTCTTTAAACCGTGACATGCCCACAGGCCTGAGCAGGAATTCAGAGTACATGAGCTCACAACAAGCAGAAACAACCACAGACTGAAGTCCCATCCACATTGGAGGGCTGTCTTTTCAAAATGACCTTTTCCTTGTAAAGCAACACCATTTCTAAAAATTTTCATTTAAACAGACACAGAAAATAACTCAAACGTTGTAGTAACTTTGCCTCATGTAGTAACCATGCCAGGCCTGTATGTGTCACTGTAACACTTCCTCTAAAATACACCAGAAACAGGAAAGAAAATGCTTCAAATTGCAAACGTAAGTAGAAATATACATACCGTAGATTGTGAATACAAAACAAAACATTAATCATTTTTGAGTATAGATTAGAAAGCTGAGAGGTAACTTATCTTCTCTTCTCATAAAGATCTAGCACTCCTTGTCAGTTGCTTTTAATACCAGTTTAGACTAAGATAATTTTTTGATGACAGTTATAGACATTTGGTACAAATCTTGAAAGTAACATTATGCAGAAAGCAGGGCTCCACTAGTCTTAGTGAAAGTGTCTTGTAGGCTCAGGCCTTCTCTTTTATGTTTCGTTTGTTTTTTTCTGCTGCATCATTTTTTTTTTCTAACACTTCCAAATTATAGAAGTACGTAAGGACACTGACATTAGGTAACCTGCTTTTTTCAAAGTAAATGGCAGCTTCTCATACCCAATCATCCCCCCCCCCCCCCCACACACACACACACACACACACACACACACCCCACTCCACAGAAGACTGATGAC
>JAVKLF010228047.1:0-15433 GCA_034783495.1 Millerichthys robustus | reverse complement strand
GGAACTTCTGCTCGTAGCGAGAAGAGGTTTTTGAATGATCTGTCTGTGCAGGGCTGGTCCTATGTATAGGTTGGGGGTGGGACATGCCCCCTCTCCCTGGCACTGACAGACTTATACCCAGCCAATCAGGGCTGGTGGAGTGTAATTGGAGCTTCTGATGAGGTCATGCATAAGGCGTTCCCATAGTGAGACACGAAACGAATGCTATGAAAGAGAACCCCTGCTGTATTCAGATTTAAACATTCTTATTAACACAGTTCAGAAAACACTGTTAAATTTTAACTGTTAAGCACAAAATAAGATGTTAAATTTTACATTTAATTGCTGTCTCTGTTGTGTTTACCCGACACACGGATACAGAGAACGGATACGGCCCTGTAATTGGATCGGGTGAGAAACCTGACATGAATTTGTAGGTAATATTTCTATAAGTCACATCGAGATACTGCCATCATTCATGCAAAAATTACAAATAATTAAAACACTTCCAATAACTTTCAGCAAAATTTACAAACTCTAGATTTCAGATCCACAACCATAGCATTGCAATTCTGCATCCATTCTGCAGCGAGCAAACGATGCATCTGGCCCATCTTACACTATACGCAGCATTGTTGTGTGGCCAGGGCCAGGCTGTGCACTATATCCATGTTCAGGTACAGTGAATAACTCAGAAATAAAATGTGGACAACTAAACAACTAAAATCAATATTTTCTATATATTGTGCAGTAGCAAAATGCAAAGAACTGACCAAAGCACACTGTCCTTTCACACAATACATGGCAAATAAGGCAGACAAATATGGTATTAATATAACTTTGGATTGCAGCTAATGTGAAAAGCAAATACACGCTGAATGCCACTCCTTTCCTGGGGAACAGTGGGAAGAGAGGCAATGCACGCTTCAGGCGAATATCGCGGGGAGAACACGTAATGCAGAAGTCGGCAGAGCCACGGGGAAGGGAAAAAAATGTCACAGATAACTTTTTTACCTCTGTCTATCTGGCCCGGGCTTTGCAGGTGAAGAAAACCAGTCTTGTTGGGGCAATGAATAAATCCAGAAGGTGTGCCTTCTCGTGTCCTTGTGTCCGTGCACAAATGCCGCTCCAAAGTACAAATGTGCTCAAAAACACAACAGTAACCTGACCATTTACAAGTGAGAAGGGCGGAAAAAACATATCAAACACATGTGCATATGCACTGTGCACATATCAACTGGATCCCTGAGCAGTACCAAAGCAAAGCCTGAGCCCGTGGTTTATTACAATACAAGGTGCGCATTGATGCGTTGGATCAGATGCTGCGTAAAGGCAGCTATGCGGAGATGGCAAGTAGCTGTGTTTTACTACATACTAGACATGGCAGCAGTCAAGGCCGGGAGGTGCAGTACAAAAAATGTCTAATTCAGAAAGGTGAATGAACTTAATGCAGATGCACACTCAGAGGCCTCTCCCCTCATGGCCCACTCTTGCTCCATGTCTTGCACGGCACGCGCTCAGCTATGATTTGTGGGCCACACTAACATTAAACTTTCATATTAAGGTGGGGCCCACAAAATATTGTTTTGCAGGTCACAGGCCACGGGCAGCGAGATTGAGACCCATGGTTTAAAACCATAAAACATTATTTTTGAATGTTTTCCTAACAGACCTCCTACATTTAGATTTTACTTAACCGTTTGCTATTATTATGTTTTAAACTTTTTTTTTTTTTTTAGCTTCTAGCCAGCCATTTGCTACTATTTGCTTGCTTTTAGCTAGTGTTTTGGTTTGAGCTTCTTCAGTAGAAGTCATTCTGCGCTCAGCGTTCACAGAACTTGTCATTTCTTCTTTTTCTGATTAGAGCTTTCAGAGTTTACCACAGTGTTTTGTGAATGGAAGCAGCTGGGAAGTACTGACCTTTTTTCAGGATAAGAATTTTTTTTTCTTTAATTTTATTTACGTTCTTTTGGACCTACTTATTATTTCTATAAAATATAAAATATTGTAACAATCCTTATCTAGTGGGCAGCTTGAATTAGCAAGAACTCACGGTGAAGATGTAACCATTTATTAGCAGCTGTTGTCGGCCACGCCGTACAGAGACTCTCACAAAACCGCTTTTCGGGTCTGTTTACAACCCCCTTTCACCCCCCCTTTCCCTCCTGTCGTAATCTGTTGTGAACATCCAAACAACTGAACTACTGCAAGAAATTGAACTGTAAAAATGCTTCTTGAACAATGTAAACACCAAACATGTTACAATATTATTTAATAAAAAATTTAAATGAGCCTTTGTATTTGATCAGTAGTGGTGATGTGAATGTTCTTTGTGACAGCTGAGAAAACTGAAAATCATCTGAAATGTTGCAAACCATTCTGGAGACTCCTTTATTAATGCTGCAGTCCCAGCCTAGTAAGACAGAAGTCCATCAGAGACACCTGGACGCTCACATGACACACACTCCATGAACATGGAGGCATTATGTGGACAACAAACATCTTGTCAATTTAAAATAAAGAGAAAAACAACAAATAAATGATGTGCTTCTTACGTGTTCCTTCGGTATTGGAGCTGTGGCCAAGCTGATAGCGACGATTACAAGACAGGTCAGAGCCAACAGTATGAGAGCAAAGTATAAGTAGTGGACATCGGTCAAAACAGCTGGACGAACATCAGGCTGACCGCAGGAAGGAGGGCTGTAGGCAAACTCCACAATCATACGTGTCAGTCCTATCAGCAGACCAATCATCAAGCCCCAAAATGCACCCTGTACACACACACACAGTACATTACAGAAATAAAAGGAAAAGGAGAAGAAAAGTAAACACTGAAATGTAAGAAATTTCATTTTGTTTTATTCTTCTACATATTATATATTAATTTATGTAAATGATTTTTTTTAAGAACTTGAGGAGAATAAAGGTCTAAGAATTTAAAAGGAGCTAGATCTCATTTGTGGCCCTGTGATGGACTGGAAGGAAGAATGGTAGGAAGGATGGTTGGATGGATGGATGGATGGATGGAAAGAAGGAATAATGGAAGGAAGGAAGGAAGGAAGGAAGGAAGGAAGGAAGGAAGGAAGGAAGGAAGGAAGGAAGGAAGGAAGGATGGATGGACAAATGGATGGATATGGATTGTTGGGTGGAGGACTGATGATGGATGGATGGATGTACAATGGTTGTATGGTTAAATGATGGTTGGATGTATGGATGGATGGGTGGAAAATGGTTGGATTATTGGATGGAGGATGAAGGGTGGATGATGGTTAGATAAATGGACGGTTGGATAATGGATGGCTGGATGATGGTTGGATGTACCAGGTTTCTCAGGGCTTAGCAGGTCTTTAGTTGAAGTGGTTTTCAGTCCCATCCTGTCCCTCAGCAGTGAATAAGTCCAACTGCATGTCTTCGGAGTCAGCAGTCATTGTGAGACAAACTGGCACATGTCCTCACACTGCTGCTGTCTTCAGTCAGTCTGCTCTACATGTTGGAATTATATCTATCAATAGTAATAATACACCTGGACCAGTTATTCTGTCTTTGTCTCTTTCCTGTCCTCTCAAACCCAAACAGTGCTGTGCGGTAAATTGGACTAGACTGGATAGGATTAGACAGGACAGGACAGGACAGGACAGGACTGGACTGGACAGGACTAGACTAGTCTGAATCACCTCATTGTGTGTATCTGATCATTTATTACTGGATTCTACTGTTCCCTCTTATGTCTTCTTGGTTCTGTAGTTTTGTGCTGTTTTAGTCTTTCTGTACATCTACCTGACTTGTCCTGACTTCTTCTTGCTGACCCGTCAGGTTTTTGTTCTGTTGTCAAAATGTTTTTGTGTCACATGTCCTCAGAGTCTGCATGTTCTATCCTCGACACAAAACATGACAAACTGAGCTCTGTAATGTTGGCTCAAATGGTGATAAAAGCAGAATGTAATCATTTGCATATCTCAAAAACTTATTTTATATTCATAATGGAACATAATGAACTAATCAAATATTTAAACAAAAAATGTACTATTTAACAAAAAAGGGTTTATTTAAATATGATGGCAGCAATATTTCTGAAATAGTTTTCCAGGTCCAGGTTTTGTCTGTGAAACATTCTTGGGGACATGAGGAGACCAGTTTTGGAAGTTATGGAGGACCTGAAGAGAACAGTTCTGGAGGTTTAGGAGGACCTGAGGAGACCAGTTCTGGAGACTTTTGAGGGAATTGACGAGACCAGAATTGCAGGTTTTGAAGGACTTAAGGAGACCAGTTCTGGAGATGTAGGAGGACCTGAGGAGACCAGTTCTGGAGTTCTGAAGGACCTAAGGAGACCACTTCTGAAGGTTTAGGAGGACCTGAGGAGACCAGTTCTGGAGATTTTTGAGGGAATTGATGAGACCAGAATTGCAGGTTTTGAAGGACTTGAGGAGACCAGTTAGGGAGGTTTAATTGAACCCGAGGAGAGAAGTTCTGGAGGTGCAGGAGGACCTGTGGAGACCAGTTTTGGAGTTTCTGGAGGGACTGTTGTCCCAGTTTTGGTCTGATGCAGGATTCTAGCTGTCCAACAGTTTTGGGTTGTTGTTGATGGATTTTTAGTTTCATGATGGATCAAAAGGTTTGGTGAGAGTTCTGGACTGCAATTAAGTCAGTTAAGTACCAGGATCTTCTACTAAGTTCTCCAAATGTGTGCGCTGCTCCTGCAGAGGTGCTGATACCAGTCTAGATGGTTCCTCTCCTCTTTAGTACAGAACTCATAGAGTTTGCATTTTCCAATAGTTTCAAATCTGGATCCACCTGATCACAGAGCAGTTCTCCACTCTAGTCCATTTTATCAACACTGTTCAGAACATCCTAACTTTTCAGATTAGATGATATATATTTACATCAGTTCATAATTTTATTGTGAACAGGGAGGAGATGATATAATCATAACAACATATGTGTAATTATGAACATATTTGACGTTTATAACCCACCTGCTCATTGGCACGAGGCCAGAATATTGCCATAATGAAAACAGCAGTAATGGGTGGAGCCAGAAAGCTGGTGACTGATTGAACATACTCAAAGAGCTGTCCACTGTTAGCTGTTTGAACCACTGGAATCCATAGAAGGCTAATACACACCAAGATAAGGATGAAAACCCTGAAAATACACAATATTGTCATTTATTTGTTTTAGGTGTGGTGAAATGGTGATAAGAGTCTAAAACAGATGTGCTTCATGTCACTACATGCAACACAAGGTCAATATTGGATTCAGGTTAAGAATATTTACTGGTCACAAAAAGTAGTATTACTAAAAGTCTTCTTCCTGTAACCTTACCACCTACCGGATGGTCCATACAAGTTGGGTGCATGATGTCAAAGGCAGGGGCCTCTGACCCTGGTCTACCAAAGCTGGATCTTGGGATATGGAACATAACCTCTCTGGTAGGAAGGGAGCTTGAGCTTGTGTGTGATGTTGAGAGGTACCAATTAGATATAGTTGGGCTCACCTCGACCCACAGCATGGGCTCTACACCCAATCTCTTTAAGAAGGGCTGGAGCTTATTCTTCTCTACAAAGAGTTGCCCATGTTGAGGGCTGCCGTGCAGGTGTGGGTCTACTTTTGGCCTCCTGACTTGGTGACTGTGTTTTGGAGTTTTACCCAGTAGATGAGAGGACAGCTTCCCTGCACCTTCAGGTGACTCTGTCAGTTGATTGTGCCTATGCGCTGAATAACTGTTCAGAGTGTCCTGCCTTCTTAGAGTCTTTAGTGGAAGGTGCTCCAGCTGTGGAGTCCTTTAGCCTACCAGGGGGCTTCAATACTCACATGGGTAATGACAATATGAGCTGGTGGGGCATGATTGGGAGGACAGGCATCTCTGATCTGAACTCGGGGCCTTGGATAAAGACACTCGATTGGCTCCAAAGAGGTTCTGGTGAACCATCTAGTGGCTGAGGCAGGGAAAGCAGCATTTTACTAACACTGTGTTCAGTGAAGGTACTGTCAACCTCATGGAGTCTGGCCGCCAAGACCTCCTTCACTTCACAAGACTGCCTGCAGAATCCTTGTTGGTTCCATTGCTGGCAGTACGTTCGGGGTTAAATAATTTTTCCGAACCAAGTCAACCCAGATCATATAAATCTGGTTTGAAGTTCTAACTTTTCAAGTCCTGTCTGCATTCTGAATCAGAAAAAACTTCAGAAACTTCGACAGCATTAAGGCTGGATATTCCAAACAGACCCAGATCAGACAGTAGACCTATACTTCTCTCTCATAACATGCATATTGAATAAAAAAAGAGTTCACAAAACCCTCTATTCCTCATTATCCATGTTTGAGTGTTCTCAAAAAACCAAAGACTCTCTTTCATTATATTTACCCATTTTCTGTTGGCTTGTGGCAAATGACCATCACCTAATAACCTGAGGCAGAGGTTCTGGTTTGTCACCACTTTCATCTTCAACCTCTTGTCCAGCTGTTTCAATGCTTATTGATACTAAAAAGATCTCCACTCAAAACAGAGGCACCACTTCATGCAGCTTACAGTCAAGTACTAAAGAGATTGCTGATTTCAAGATAAAAGACTACAGTAGGACTAACTGGACCAAAATATAGACTCACTTAAAACTAACCCCGGTTTTTAGAGTAGCATGAGTGAGATGTCTCACTATGGGATACGCCCCCCCTGCATATTCCTCAGAAGTATTTATCTCATTACGCCAATATGATTTGCTGGTGATACTCTACTTTTTCTTCTGGGCAAAAAGATTCTTATAAACCAACATGCCACTGTCGATTATGTTTGTATGCCTTTTGGGCCCGACCGCAAGTGCCTTTGTCGGTGCAGAACGTTTTGTCGACATTATGAGTTATCGAGAAACTTGAAATTGCAAGAGAGTTTGCAAACTTAAATTTGGCAAGCTATTTTTTTCTGTACATGTAGCTACATATTAAACCACAACGTTGTTGACACACAGGTAGAGAAGAAGCAGAGAGACTGTTTAGCCAATCAGAATGCAGAACACAATGCACAACGCAAATCTGTGAAGCAGTGAGACCGTGAAAGGTGAATCGTGTTATCGCGAGGGTTCACTGTAGTCAACAGTTATTGTGTTGTCCGTCCTCACAAGGACATGATATCCCGTAAGGAACAGAAGGAAGCGCTTCAGTGTGAGAAACACAGCCAGGAGCTCCAAATAATTTATATGGGACTGTTGGAGGTCTCCGCTCCAGACGCGCCTGGTGCATGACCCTAGTGAATTACTCCCCATTCTGAAAAACCCACGTCCGTCGTGACCACTGTTCGTGACAGGACAGAGCCTAAAGGCACCTCCTGCACCGATAAGGCCGGGTGACGCCATTGGCACAACGCCATAACGCCCTCCGTCATGACCGTCACTCTCCTTGCGCCATGGCAGGCAGGGTTCAGCCTGAGTGAACGCTACCCAGCGCTGAAAATTCCTCATGTGCAGGCGCCCCAGGGGGACTGCCAGGATGGCAGAAGCTATAAGTCCCAACAGCTGGAGGCACAGCCTGAAGAACATGCAATTGTTCGGGCAGAAAAAGGCAAGGCAGGTTCTCAGCGTGTTCACCCTGTCGGCTGACAGGTGGGCGGTGAACAAAATTTAGTCCAACTCTAATCCCAGAAAAACAATATTCTGCACTGGAGAAAGTACACTTTTCTCGTGGTTTATTACAAAACCCAGATCGAGCAGATGATGAAGGAGCACGTGCGTTGAAGCCTCCCGCTCTGACCGAGCCAAAATTAGCCAGTTGTCCAGATAGGTGGCCAGTCAGATGCCGCGCTTCCTCAGTGGGGCTATTGCTGCTTTGGTACACCGGACAAACACCCTCGGACTCAGAGACCGTCCGAAAATAAGTATTGTGTATTCATAGCAAACTCCCTGAAAAGTGAATCTCAGAAACTTCCTGTGTGAAGGATATATATATATATGGAAATACTTTTAGGTTGACAGACATGAATCAGGCCCCTTTGTGCACCGGGCGCAGTAGACCTGCGTGCATTAGCATCCTGAACTTGTACGTCCTGAGATGATGATTGAGAGCCCGTAGGTCTAGAATGGGGCAAATACCGTCTCTCCACCCCCTCGTTTGGGGATCAGAAAATACCTGGAGTAGAAGCCACTCTGATTTTAGGGCTATAGGAGAGGGCCGGGGTTTCGGCCGTTAGGAGATTTTCAATTGGGGAGTCCGTGACGCAACCTTAGAAAAGGTCTGTCACAGATTCATCTGAGGAAGGGTTCCATTTTCCTGGGCTGTCAAAATTGGAGAGCTTCATCCTCCTTCTTTCTGGCCTCACAGCGCTGCTGCATGGATGCCAGAGCAGAGCGAAAGATGCCCTCAGGCACAATCGGCATGTTTAGGATGGCCCCCTTTTCTCTGTCAGATAGATTTGTCAGGTTGAGCCACCTAGCTCTCTCCTGCAACACCATCATCCCCACTCATTTTGCCGTGGAATGGACCACGCAGCTCTACACATGTAGGCAGATGTCCATGATCATGGTTATTTCCTCCCACACCTCAGGGTCCGGCTTCATGGCCATATCCTCACACAGCTCAATTTGGTACACAGAGAGCATGGAGGAAACATTGAGAGCTTTAACAGCAACAGCTGCAGGTCTGTGGGCCCTCTTTGTCAAGGTGGACTGAAAGCAGCAGTGTGGGAGTTCTGGAGGAGGAAGGAAGACGTGGGTGCAGGTGGGCTGCAACCAGCGGCTCCATTAGGGGCATACGGTGAATGCCCAGCTTCTCTATTCCTTCAAAATCCAGTGATGAAGTGCCATGTTTTTGGGTCTTTCCACTGAATAGTTGGTCATTCCAGGAGACAGCGGCCTCTTCCAGCAGCTCAGGGAAAACGGGGAGCAGCTGTTTTGTCGTCCTGGTGGCCAGGGGATGTTGAGTTGGCAGGCAGCGTGTTTGCACATGGTCTGCATGTCCATATTCATAGCAGGAGAGGCTGTCGTTCTCTCCTAATCACCCCGGGGGGGGCGACAAAGTGCCAGGCTTTGCACTCTGAGGTCTCGTGACAAAAAATGTCATCATCATCATCCTCAACGTCGGACACGAGGGGCTCCGAGATCACGTCGTCCTCATAGTCCAATTCCAGAATGTCCTTGGCGAAGGTGGGTGCCGTGGCTAAGTTCAACTGGGAGCCCCGTGTGGCTGTCATTCCCGGTTTGGCGTCCACGCTACCCTCCCGCTCATCGTCCACAGAGGGCGGCAGCCCACTCGAAGACATGTACGGGTCCTGAGAAGCTAGCTTGGCATGCAAACGATCGTCGGAGGCTCTTAACAGTGAAGTGGGAACAGTCCGGACACGAGCCGGGAGCTTTGATTGCTAGGCGGGCATGTTCCAGCCCAAGGCATGTCAGACACACCTGGTGTGAATTCTTGCTCAAAATTTTGTTCCCGCAGCAGCAAAGGCGAGCCTTGGAGCCGCCACCACTTCTGGGGTGAGGGGGAGTGAGGTCCATCTTTTGGCAGCTGGTTTGCTAACTGAAAAAAAGTCCAAACTAACTGGCATGTTAGCTGGGGATAAAAGTTTGTGTTAGCTGGTGTGCTAGCACAAAATGCACTTACTCTGTGATAGTTACTATGGTCTATGGTGAAGACCGAAGCAGTAGCAGCTAGCGCCCGTCGACAGAGTTGTAAAGTTTTGCTTGGTGTCAGTGGACAGTTAAGCTAACCTAGTAGACATATGCCTCAAAGCGAGAAGAGGTTTTAGAATGGCGCCTGCGTTGTAGCGTAAGCTACTTGTAGGGTGGGCGACGCAGACAACGCAATCACCAGCCAATCATAATGGCATTATGAGATAGATGCTTCTGAGGAATATGCAGAGAGGGCATATCCCCATAGTGAGACATCAAAACAAATGCTATGAATGACAGCAATGTTTTCATATTCAGATATTTTTATTATTATTATTATTATTATTAGTCGCTTTTGGGTGTGGTAGATTCAGATCCTAACACGCTCCAAGTCCAGTCCACTCCAATGTCCAGACTAGGAGATAAGTTGGAGATGCTCCCATTTATTGAGTATGTTGAGTATTGAATGTAAACCAATATCCAAGGTGGCGGTCTATGGCAGCAGGCAAAAAAGATGGTAATTATGGACAAAAGGTGGATATGATGGAGCCATACCAGCATACAACAGAGAGCGGTAAAAACCTTATGACCTCCCAACTCCCAAACTTGGCTGCTCTGTCACCTTAGCACCAATATAGATTTTCCACCAGTGGTAAAATGAAATATAGATCAGAATGCCAATCCACATATAAACTAAACACTGACACCAGACCAAACTGAATTACCAAAACCAATTAAGACAAGCCCAACTATTCCCAAACACCAAAAAAACTACAAATGGCTCCTATACAATAAATAATGGAACATATGAATGAATCTATGACTTGTATTCACAGTAAGAGCTGAGGAATCTTTTTACTACTACCTTCCAACAATCATCAGTTCCATCTCTGAAGCTTTGGGCCGCGCTTTGTGGTAGAGGTCCAAAGTGAATAACGTGGAGCTGCTGTTGAAAATGGAGGTCAGAGATGACATCAGAGCTGCCAAAATTACTGCTATCATCAGACCACGAAGACCTGTAAGGAAAATATCCTTATCATTGCACATGATCAATAGTTTTTATAAAAACGTTTGAACTGAAACTACATGCTAAGGCTAATCATAAATGAAGTTATCAGTCTCATGTTCAGAAGGCTGATCAGGTATTAACTATTTCTAAATGGCAAAACATCACTTCACAGTTTACGGAACTATTCCTTGAATATTAATAGATGACAGAAGTATTTTGAAGCATCATCAAAACAAGGAAATTAATATCTAATCTGACCCCAGTTTTGTTTTCATCTTTGAATGAAGAATTTTCTGACAGTAAAACAAAAGTCCTGGTTGCAAGCATCAGTTTTAGCTGCTGTACTATGTCTATGCTGAGGACAGTGTAGCTACACAAATTGTTCTAGTTCACTGATGTGTCACTCAAGAAATCTATGCAATGGGAAAATACTTCTCAGAAGACCTGCCCTCCTTAGAGGTTTGTGCCAGAAGCGCAAACAAACTCAGGGAGCACAAAGGGAAGCTTCAGGAGCAATAACTGCAAAGCTAGCGAGAGCAAAACTCTGATCACCGAGAATGAAACAGAGGAAACCGATAACAAAAATGTACTCTGTCTAACAAAGACAATACAAAGACTTTACAGTATTGACATAAGATTTTTATTGCATATTAGCTATAAGTTTTGCTTTTGAAACGACTTTTCTAATGTTTTTTTCCCCTCAAATTCTTAATTTTTTAATGGATCATCTAAGAGTTTTTCTTAATGTTTTGGCATAAAACTAATACTGGTGGAACAGCACAGACACTGTCCCGGTCTAGTTGAGACCTTTTAGTTTTGGATGTGATGATTGGATGTGGTGTCATCCTGTCACTCACCCACAGGCATTAGTTCTACCACCAGTTTAGGATAAGCGATGTTTGAACAGCCAACTGACGCTCCACAAATACTCTGACACAGAGCCGGATCCACACAACCAACATCATCTGCAAGAACAAATAACCTTAGGTTATTAGAAACAATATATATGTGAGGATTGGTGTTGCAGCCTGCAGGCTGCAGCTTATGAGACACATCTGCAGCCACTCTCGTATAATCAACCACTCCCTACTTAAGCTTCTCCTGAAGAGTGAGACGATGTCAGATCATTGTGATCCATTGGGTAGGAATCAGCTCCGCAGTGTAACGCTTGTTTTCTGAGTTTCTTTGACTTTGCTCGTCTTTGTTGCAAGGATTGTAAATACACAACAAAATACACAACACAATACACAACAAAAACGGTCACTTGATCTTCACCCTTGCCTGCATCTCTTCCTCGGTCCACTCCAGTAAGCCTACCCATCTTTATAGTGTGTGTGTACACTGAGCACTATTCCCTTGCCCTTATTAACCAGCCCTCATCCCCTTCTTTCAGATCCCTCCAGTCCCTCACATTGTAAATAAACTTTATCATTTTTACTTGTTGGTCTCAAGGCTCGTTTCTCTCTTGTTCTGGTTTCTGACAGCTAACTGAGTAACATAATAAACAAATACAAAATAGTAGGAATACAGTATTCTCACAAATATGATATTGCAAGGCAGTTTAAGTTGTGTAAGCCTCTAGGCACGGTCTTGTATTATACACTCAAAAAAATGATGTGTTGAATTTACGTAACCAAGCGGTTCCACCTAACTTGAGCTGAGTAAATGTAAAGATATTTCACAATGAGTGGAACCACTTGACATCACTTTAAGTAAATTCAACATTTCTAGTTTTAAAATGATTTTAATTTGACAAATTATACTCAATTAGTATGAACTTAACAATATCAAGTTACCTTTACTCAACAATCCTGAATTGAGTTAATGTGTATCCAGTTAGTTCTATAAACCTAACTATGTACCCTACGTTTAACATAAGCTTCATACATAAAAGCAAAGTAATCAGACCTAGATGGCATTCTGATTCATTCTCAGAACCAACAACATCAAAATCATGTCCATGCAATCATCTTAACTTGCTTCTTCCTTTCAGGGTCATGGGGGTTACTGGTACCCATATCCAACAGTCACAGTGCGAGGTACACCCTGGACTGGTCGCAAGTCCAGCACAGGGAGGCAGAGACAACCATTAACTCTCTCACTCACACCTAGGGACAATTGAAAGTTACCAATGAGCCTAACAGTCAGGTTTTTGGTCTGTGGGAGGAAATGAGAGTACCAGGAGAACCCCACGCATGCACGGAGAGAACATTCAACTCTACCCATAATTGTCCTCGACTGGGATTTGAACCGGCAACCTTCTTGAGCCACCGTTGTTGCATTGCCTTACACCAGAAACTTTGCTCGACGTCAACCTCTTTGCTTTCTTTTGACCTCCACTCATACTAGGGCCTTCATCTGAGTCCGGATTTTGTCCAGGGTCCAGTTAAGAGTCAGCGCTTTTCCTCTTCAAAAACTTATCCATCACTTTCACCGTCGTCCCGCTATCCACAATGCCACCGTCAACATCAGTGGATGCCACTGCATTCACGCTGTGTCCAAGCACAAGGCAATCAGCTGCGTACTGCTGTCGCCTATTGGTATGGAGGAGTACTACACAATTACTCTGCCAGGTGCAGTAGCTGAAAAACACTGTCTTAGAGAACCCTAGAGTTTGTTCTCTCATCTGAGAGTGTGGGCAGTTTCATTTAAACATGGCTGATAGGATAGTTTGGCAAGTTTAGTTCGGAGAGGGGCAACAGAGTCCAGGAAGCCTTAACATGTTGAATTAAAAAGATTAAGCATCTTGTCAGTAGATAAATCACCAAAGTTGTCAGCATCACTGAGAACAGAGCTGGTGGACACAGAGGAAGAGACCAGCTGTCAGGGAGTTTACCCTGCAGCAATCAGTCAGCCAAAAGAACCAGCCTCCTTTCCTCACCTTATCAGATGTTTTCTATCGAGAAAAATGAGGGATTAGACAGTCTGGTGTGTCTGCAAGTAGTGGAGGAAGACTCCCTACTCCATACTTACTACTGATAGTACCGAACATCACTTCAAAAACAAGCAGACTGTCTCTTTAAAAAGAAGAAAAGATGGAGTAGATGTAACACATTTACCTGGGAACAGAGCTCGACTTATCATGCCTGGCATCACGATGAAGAACATTGGCAACAGTTTGAGATAGCCTCCAAAAATACTTCCTCCTTTGGCATGAGACAAAGATTTGGCTGACAGCGACCTCTGAACAATAACCTGCACACACACACGCACACACACGTTACTTCTTCAATCCCCATTAGGACTTCACATTGACTTCCATTAATTTACTGATCATTTCTACAGCCTAACCTTGACCCCTAAACCTAACCACCCCAGTACATTTGTCCTGATTCATCTCAATAATTCAGATAGAAAAATAAAACATTTGACTAAGTCCTCTGGACGGGTTCTTTGTTGAAACGTTTCATCTCTTCTTCAAAATGCTTCTTCAGTCCGAGGAGTTCCATGTAAACTCAGCAGAACCTTCATATAGTGGAGCAAAAAGTTTAACTGGGACAATCAAAACTGGTTAGTCTCATGTGACAGAGGACTATCAGCCCAACGACTAATCCTCAATGTCCTGATTACTGCCTATTGTTCTCAGAGTGCTACGCCATTCTCACAATAACAGCATTTTAAAAGGGGGACAGTTGGACCTGGAGGTCTCCACACCTGTTTAACGATGGACGATTTATTTTCCTTTACTCTTCTCTTAAACCAATGTTCCTCCCTACCCAATTACATTCCAGCTAAGCATGAACACCATTAACTACCATACATGTGTCAGTGTCGGTATAGTTACCTGATCAGTACACCACACCCAGGTAGCCAGGACAGTGAGACCAAAAATTAAACCAGGCCAGGGCAAGTCTGCTGACACAGGATCTCTGAACATGTGAAATGCATCCGAGCGAGGAACATGACATGTGGTGTTGGCTACTGTCACCGTGGGAACACTTGACATGTAACGGTCCTCGAGGCCCTCATACCAGTCAACCTTGGAAAAAGCTAAGAAATATCACTGTTACTGTTACACACAGGACATACACTGAAAATGCTACAAAAAGTCCATTTTGTTATTTCTGTAGTGATCTGTTAAATAGTTATCTCACTGACTCATACAGATTTTGGCAGGATTATTGAATAAGAAATCTAATGGAGTCTGACAGGTTTTCATTTTGCAGGCTGAGCCAGGTTTGAAAATCAGGAAGTGAAACTAGGCAGGGAGTTCAGATTTTTGATTAAATTTACAGAAAAAGTTGTGGCAACTTGTCAGACATTAGTTGAATATATAGTAATAGTTGCTATTGTTACCAGTCTATGCTCAGCACAGATACATTGCCGTAGCAACATGGCCATTGTTCAGGTGAGAAAGCGCCAACAATAAAAAAAAAAAATAAATACAATGTTCTGCAAAAGTAAAACAGGTTCAGCTAATGTAATATTTTAAACTGGTGTGACATTCTTGAGAAACAGCTGTTTTATAAGACTGGCAAAATAATAAAAATTGTCTCTCATTTAATTACCTATAGGCCTAGCCTAGATGAAGAGCCTTTCCTCCCTTCTCTGTGATCTATGACTGATGTTATGGTTAATTTTAAATAACTAAATAACTTTTATAAATAAATAAATAAATAACTATGTTGACAGACCATCAGTTCAAAAACCACAGATCTATCCCTTAAAATATTTCTAGTAAGTGTGTTTATATAACACTATAAATATAAAAATATATTCTATATAAGGTTAATTTGATAAGTTTCTGCAAAGTTTTTGTTAACTTTGATCACTTCAATCATTCATTCATCCATCCATCCATCCATCCATCCATCCATCCATCCATCCATCCATCCATCCATCCATCCATCCA
>JAVKLF010228043.1:0-15434 GCA_034783495.1 Millerichthys robustus | reverse complement strand
ACACACACACACACACACACACACACACACACACACACACACACACACACACACACACACACACACACACACAAATTGTGCTGTGCAGATGAACTTTGATGAAACTAAAAATTAGATATTTTAAATTTAATTCATGACTAGACATACAGTAATTTCATTGTAGATATCTAAAATATGTATGTTTCAGACAGCCAGTAATTCATTGCAGAAATCTTGAATTAAAGCTCCCATTCACATTAATGGTAAATCTTAAAGTGAGAGTAAAGTATACAAAAATGTGTGTTCAGAGTTTGTCACACCACAGAAAAATGTGTTATTAATCACTCATCCAAATTCATTTGATTAAAAACACAGCCAAGTTTATAAAGTTAGGTTTCAAAAATAATGAAAAAATGTCAGCTGTATGTATGTAAAATGTCTGCTGAGACATGGGAGGCATGTCCGCTGGAGGTGCTAAAACCACACACGTGTTACGGTATGCTAGGAAATATGGTGATATTAAATTTAGTGCCAATCAGATTCCAACACAGCACCAGGACGTTTTCCAGGAGTCGGACCAAAAACATTTTTTTCTGCTGTTAGCTGATCTACGACCCATTCCACCAGAAGTAAACAAAAAAAAGAAGAAGAAAAAAAGAAAAAAGAAAAAGGCGTTTCGTAAGTCTGCTTCGATCAATATCCAAGCCTGATTAACTCCAGAAATGTAACACCATTTTACTTAAGTTACTGTTGTTTTCTCTTTCTGATAATGGTATTTATTTTTATTTCGGATTTATTAATCAGAGATCAGTAGCTCAGCAGAACGTGTTGACGCACTACTCCAGTGTAACACTGCCGGGGACGGCCTTGCCTCGCAAACTAACCACTGTTTATAAATCCCAACTATCTCCTGGTAGTTATTAAAATAGTAAAACTATGTGGAGTAAAGTGAGCGCTGCAAAGGTGAGTGTTGTTGGTCATGTCTCCATAGGGGCTCCTCTTTAAAAAATTGATAGAGTTTATTCAGGTGGCGATCTCTCTATGAGGCATAATTGGTTAGCTAGCTAGCAGCAACCTATCGTTAGCGCTACCTGAAGTCGCTGTTGGTTTTAATACTGCCGGAGCAGCAGGGGGCGGGGTTATACTGAAGGTGGCCAAGTGATGAAAGGGGGCCGCACTTGAAACACATCCCATAATATCCTGAGACAAAGACATCTTGAAACCTGTCACCAATCATAAATGTTTGGGAGACTTTTTACACGTTTACAACAATATATTTATGACATTTATAATGTGTTTAGAAAAAAATGAAGAATTTGATTTACATGACTTTTAAGTCATTCATACTAGTCAGAATGTAATTAGAGATATCTTAATATTAATATGCCTAATCATAAACTAATTTCAGATATCTGACATGTAAGAGTTAGAGATTTTATGTTAAAATGGCTTGCCACAGTAGGAGATTCCAATTCTGAACTTAACAAATTTTGTTTGGGTTTTTTGGCATAACTTTATGATTCTAATTATTTGTCAGAATATTCTTGCGTCATATTGTTTTCTGTTTTGAAATGGGTTAAAAACAAGTTGAGGACCACAATGTCACAGACACGGCTCTTTGCACTCTCTCTCTTGACCATCAAACATAAACTTGTTAGTGACCTTGATTTAGAAGATATCATACACCAGTCTGCACAAAGTCCAGAAAAAAACGTGGGTGTTTTGACAAGAGTACTTATTGGATTTGTAGTTTTTTTTTAGCATTTGTTTATCAAAATACACTAGATGATAGTTAGAATTTGAAATATTGAGTATATTTACTGAATTTTAGGGTAATTGATTTTGTATTATGCTAGATTATGGTGGTTGTGATGATTGGGCCCTTGAATACTGTTGCCTAGGGCACAGCGAAGTGTTAATCTGGTTCTGACCCTGACCTCAAGGACGTAAAAGTCAGACAAAATACAACATGACCGTCAGACTGAGGTTGCTTTGAAAAATTCAGATATGTATTCAATTTTGTATCACACAGGAAAAAGAACTGGGTCGGATTTGAAGAAATGATTCGTCTCGTTCATCCTGTTGTAAAAATTCTAATTGGATTTGGGTCATTTTTGCCTGTAGTGTGAATACAACCTTATGGGCCCTAAATAAAAATAACTTATGTGATCTTTAGAAATAATTAGTCTGTTTTTTTTTGTAATTTATGGTAAAATACAAAAGCATTTAATGAGAGTAGAAATGTACAAATTAACGACTGTACCTGTGTGGGGGGCTGTACAACAGCAGCAGGAGAGCGACTCCTGTGGTCGTGGCAAAGGCGGAGCGCATCCAAAAACTCAACTGGCAGAAGTTACAATACTGAATGATGGCCAGGATGGTGGCACAGCTCAAGTACATGGTCACCTGGAGGGGGGAAATTAAAATAACTTGATTGATCTAGTTATCAATGAACGAAATGAATCAGTGAACATTTTTTGTTTGCAGCTGTACATGGTCTTTATATTTTCACATTTTTGTGATTTTATTCCAAACTTCATCAGACTAAGACTTCAATAGGCTTCATATAGGAACTAAAGTTAGAAAAAAAGGATTTTCAAATTGAGACCTTATTCAATCCTGCAAAAGCTTAAGAAATCACTAAATAGGAATAATAGATATAAGTTCCTGCATCATCTGTAACTAATGACAGTAAATACATAATAATGACATTGTTTTTATCTACCCTTCCTACATTCCTACAAGAGGTTTAACAAAATGATTTCATGTCAAATTATGCCCAACAAAATACATTTAATGTATTTTTATTTTTTAAACCAAGACATTAAAAATCAAAACAAAAAACTGGTTTATAATTGTCTCTCAGAAATCTTTGGTGCCCCATTCATAAAGAGACATGAAGATATTTGAGAATATTCACAGACTGTTTGTAATTACATGGATCAAATCTATTTTCCATTCATTTTCACACTCCTGTCATTTGTATTGTTTAACCCTAAATTGGGGCCCATTATCTTCAAAGAAAACCAAAAGCAAATGTGTGTCTAATTAACAAATCTGCCAGGGAATACCACTTTAATGTCCAAGCTCTAAACAGATGGAGAAAGTTGAGGGATGGGCAGGGCAGGAATAGAGAGAAATGGATGAAGTAATTGGCTTTAAAAGAAAAAAAAACACCACTACACTACACATCTTGCAGCCAGCTGTTGGCTCAAAGCTGGATCGACGCATCAAACTTGTAAAAGATTGAAAGAAATGACTCAACTCAAACAGAAAAATTCTAAAAAAAGAAAAAAAGGAATTTCAAACATTTCTGTTGCTTCTCTCCAAATGTGAAGCATAGCAATTGAGCACAATTGTAATAATAACAGAAACTGCAATACACCAAAAGTTTTGAAAAATAATTACAGGTGCAGCTTTTACATCTAGTCGAGCACCTGATTCTACTACGACTTTTCAACCTGGTTTACCTGGAGGGGAAGGTGGACACTGACATGGGAGAGGACAGAGATGGCTGGAAGGGAGACTAACACGGCCCCAATCACGTGACGAGACACCCATCCAGAGACAAACAGAACCAGGGATCGAGTACAGCTCATCAGCTCGTTCAGATAAAATGTCATGCTGCAGGAGACGAGAGACAGACCAGGAGTTAGGAGAAAACAGCAGCCTAACTTCAGATCAATTTTTAAAGCTCATTCTTCAACTCGTCTCAATGTGAAACAGAATTTAAAAATGTAAAATAGTAGATAGAAAATCACATATTTTTCCTTGTATTTTTGTCGCTGTTTATTATTTCTGTTCAGCGAAAAAAAAAGTGCAGCAAAGTTTCATTAAATCATACTTTTCTAACAACCCTGCTGTCTAATTTACGTACGTTATAGAAGCGTCCCGATACCAGTTTTTCTCAAACCCAAGTACGAGTTTAAGTACTTCAGTTTAGGTACTCGTGATACAGAGTACCAATATCAAGTATTTACTGAATTAAAAAATAAAGTGGATATATGTATCATACAAAATCCAATTTTAAGCCCTTAAATACATTTTGTTGTATACTTGAAATCTCCAGAAGTGTAGGAAAGTTGAATTCAGTCCCTCCTGCTGCTGCGTACAAATCTTTATATTCTGTTGGGGTCATACTTTTCAATCTGTTCAATTTTCTTTATTCCTTACTTTGTATTTTAACAATGACACGACGGTATTAGCTATGGAACTGTTAAACAAGGTCATGGACGTCTGACTAATCAATTTCATGAAACCAGAGTTCTGCAGGCTCACTCTGTGTCAGACTCTGGCTCAAACATGTAGCGCTGGATGGACAAGTCTTTCGTTAGACCACAACTGAATGATTCAAATGTGAAAAGGAAAAATTTCTAAGCATGATACGTCCACTTTAAACATTACACTTTAAAAAATATATGTTTTATTTAGAACAAGGTGGCTCTTCTTCCTTAAAGGACTACAGCCTCTCTGAGTGGATCAAATATCAAATATAGAGAATGATTTATACTGTTGCAACATTTTAAAATAAATAAAAACAACAAATAAGCTTTTCTTTCAACTTGTATAATTTTCTTAAACATAGAACTGACAAACGTAAATTGTAGCACATTTCATGGAGTATGAATGCATTGTATCGGACCCAAGTACGTACTTACTTACTTACTTTCTTTCTTTCTCGTTCTTTTCATCTATCTAAACATATGTTAGTGTATACTTAAAGATATTATAAGGGTACACTCTTTAAACAATGTAGAACTTGAAAAACATTAAGTTTAAGTACTGGAAAACTCAAGTAAAAGGTTTTCTTCTACTTTTTTTAAGGTTGGAAAGTAAACCTGGTGGTACCAATATGTCTTTGTGCCAGTTTTGGAGCCAGAACTGATATTCCTCATAAAACTGGACGTGATCCAGTCAGATTTGACCAGGCAAATTAATCTGCTGCAGACCAGGAGCCAAATAAAACAGAAAATCACATGTGCTTGTTTAAGTGGAGTTACAGTGCAGTGCATTAGTCTGTCAGTAGTTTTCAGGTCTGTGACACTGAAGCCCAGGAGGTACAGATATAAACATCGCGGGAGGCAACACAAATGAAAAAAAAAGTAGAGGCTTATCTATCATGCCAGGGAAAAAAATCTAAAAATGGAGAGAAAAAAACCCACCCCGACTCATCATTATTTGTCTCCTAAAATAATGACAGTAAACATGTTATAAAATTAAATGTCTAGCATTCCCCGAAGGAATGCATTTCAACCGCCGCTATTCAAACCTGTGTGTTTTAAAATACTACAAGAAAAAGGAATGGTGTTGTAGCCATTTTGATCAAACCTTGGATAAAAAATTTGGCACAATATCTTACAGGATCCTGAGATGTCATGCTGAGAGTATAAATTGGGGATGATTCAAATTTTAGCTGCAAAACTGAGTTAGAGCCATTTTGGTGCTGGCTAATGTTGATTAGCTGTAGCAACCATTTTAAACTGAACTGACCAAAGGCTAAGCAGTTGTAGATGTATAGTTAAGGATTACTTTCTGAGAGTTTCACAAAAAAAGATCCAGTAATTCATGGGACATTTTGCTAACAGATAAACAGGGTTGACTCAAAATGGTTATTGTTAAGGTTTTAAGCAAAGATCTAAAACAATGAGCAATTATTCCTGGTAGTAAGATATGTGAATGAATATCATGTACAACCACACTAAATTCTTTAACAATATGTGTAAAACTGACAAAGTTCTAGCTATCTTGATATATGTTAAGGTCAGTTGTGGCACCCATCTTGATTTGGGTTGGCTCCAAATGTTAATCAGCTATAGATATACACCCATTGATTTTTTTTCAGCAAATCTCATTAAAATTTGTCTTGTATTTCATAAAATATTTTGTAAAAAAAAAAACCACATGCACACAAGCAAATACATCATTGTCCATCTTTATCTTTTGATGGTGAGCAAAAAATAAATTTTTTTTAAATGTTACTGAATTATTTTCTAAAATTGTGAGTAAACTCACATCCACAAAGGCACAAATATACAGGTGTTTCTTTTTAGCTCAAACAGCTCCTCACCGTATGGAGAGCACCAGTGATGCTAACTCTAACAGACCAGCCACGGGAGCCAGGATCAGAGCAGCTGGCGCTGGGGGGCCCACCAGAACTGGGCTCACCAGAGACGGGAGGAAGCAGGCCAGGGTCAAAGCCAGGAAGACAAAACAACTGAGGAGAACATCCAGGAAGGAGCTGAAGGTGGGGCTCGCAAATGTCTGCACCTGAACTCTGTTCCTCACCTGCAGGCAAACAGAACAGTGACCAAAACCTTACCTTACACCACATATAGGTAGACATTTAATCATTGTGTTCTAGTAAAATATGTCAAATCTATGAGAGAATTCAAATAAACACATTTTACAACAAATCCCACAATATTTCTTCCCTGGGTTATTGTTTACCGGAAATTACATTTAGAATGTGAAAAAAGTAAGAACTACATAAAAAAGAAATCACTATCATAACTATAATAATTCATATAAATTAACACAAATAACTACATATAAGCGAGCCCCGTGACCCTGAAAGGAAGAAGCGGGTTGAGATGATGGATGGATCTACAGTACAGATAAGCTTTGACCATTATCAGTGGTGTTTTTGGACCTGCAGTACCACAGGTTTAACAGCAGGTGGCTGAAAACTATAGGTTAAGTCCAATTATAATGGTGCTAAGATTCTGATGTAGCAGCAATAAATAAATAAATAAAATACAAAAAAATTGTAAACATAATTAGAGAGGTCAAAAAGTACTTGGAACATGTGGGATTATATTCAGATTAGTAAAGATGAGAAAAGGGTTAAAAATCACAAGCAAAAATAGGAAAAAACAAGATTCCTATTACCGGTATATATAGCAGAAAAGGTGTGTTTGTGTGAATGTTTGTGTACCTCCTCCTTGTAGCTGCTGCGATAGGCTTTTTCCAGAGGCTGCTCAAGAAAGTTAAGGCTGATCTTGTTAATCGGTGGCTTGAAAAAGTCATTCTTCATCAGACTAGGGACCACAGAAAAGAAGACAAAATCTAAAAATGGAACAATGAACTGGAAGGTAAAAGTGATTTTCGTATTATAATTAAATACACTAGCTATAAAACGAGTTCATATAAATTAACCCACTGCTACAAATATGAGGGCACAATCTGAACATGGTAATCAGTATTTCAGTTAATTATGTTGTTCTTAAAATTTCTTATCATATCTGTTCCACACTTTTATTATGTAGCCTCTTTGTGCATGCATCTTGACTACAAAAGTTTCCATCACTGATGAAATACTCTGATAATATGGATTGGTTTTTTAATTAAGCTCAATAATCCTCATATTGGATCAGTTCATAAAATCCACCTTTAAGCCTGTTACTCACCTGTTCTCCCTGATAACATCCACAAAGTTAGCGTCGGTCTTCTGTTTGCAGTTCTTGGCACGCAGCTGGATGAGGGCCGAGTGATCCATGCTAGTGCCTGCACCCGCCGTGCCGCCGATCATGCCGATGCTGGTGCCAGTTCCTGTGCTTGTGCTGGTCTTCTTTTCTTTCTCCTGGAGGATGTCACAAAGCGAATTCTGGCTGGCACGCACCAGGTCCTCCAGCGGGGGGCTCAGGAGACCATTGACAGCCCTTGGGCTGTGACCTGGGATAAACTATAGAAGGAGAGACAGGTGAGAACAAGACCCAGGCGTTGTTCAGTGGACAAAAAACACAACCTTGTGAAAACAAAGATTTCAACGTCCCACCTCTAATTAACCCAATTATATACGGCCATCTTCTCTTTCTTGTGTTTACTTTTCGCACACAGCACCACATACAGAAGTTGTATGGTTACTACTGCATTTGTGGTCATTTTCCAGAGGAAACAGTACTGTTTTTACACAGATATTGTTTTATAAAAGGACATCATTGTCTAATTTGTCTACAAACAGTATTTTTTTTTATTATATTCAAACAGTTTTACGATTCATAGCTGCCCATAATACAAGTTGGGGCTGATTCATGGTAGGATACAGTTAACATCCTCTGTAGTCACAACTAGCATTGCAACACAGAGGATTTTTGTTTTTTAAAACATGTCAACATAAGTAACTGACTAATACAAAAAGAACAAGGTACAAAAACTATCTCACAACTCATTTGGTCAAGCTATTAGAACTGTAGTGAGCTGAAGTTTCAGATGGCAGAAATCTGCACTAAAAACAGTCACTGCTCTGAGTGGCTGTTTGACAGACTCCCATGATAATTCTGTGCTGATTTTCCAAACTGAGATCATTCTGACTGCTGTCTACTGCAGCTAAAATGCTGACTACTCATAACCACTTCACTGGCTTAAAAAAATACAAATCTTTAGTACAGAATCTTAAGTGTTGGTGACTCTGTTCATGCATGTGTAGAGTACCTTGGCACTGCTGGGCCTGTGTTCTTCCTGGCAGCCGTTCAGCACCGCCACATCATCACCGTGCTCTGTCACAGCAGACCGCACTGCACTGTGAAAAACACAAGGAGTCTGGAAAGAGAAAATGACAGCAGGGTGAGAGGCTGACAAATTAAAACATGAACAGAAGCAGCTTTAGCTCCAACAACATAGCACTATAAGTGACAGACTGTGTTGTTAGTATTTGTAAATTTAGTTTAGTTTAGTTTAGATTAAAGGACTGGTAGGAGTGAAATGAGGTCTATCATTGTGTTCATGACAATTAGGAGTCAAATTAATTCTAGGCATATAGACCTTCAATAAAAGCACCAGTCAGGATGGAGATTATGGCAAATATCACAGACCAACAAATTTTAAAATGATAGAAGTTGTGCTACCTTCTGTCTAAGATCTAAGATCCATCGATCCATCCCTGCTTGTTCTGGGCCCAGACCTCGCTTTCCCTATGGTCACTGCTTCCAGCTCTTGTGGGAGAGAGACAGTGTCTCTCCAGCACATCCTGGTTCTTCTACCAGTTCGACATGCCCAGAACGCCTCGCTAGGAAAGTGTTCAGAAAGCATCCTTACCAGATGCTCTTACCACCTCAACTAACTCTTCTCAATGTGGAGGAGCAGCTGCTCTTCTGTGTCTTTAACTGAACGTCTCACTATATCTGTAAGGAAGAGTCCAGCTGGAAATGGTATTTTTGACCACCTGTATCTGTGATCTTGTTCTTGAACGTAGACGGTGCTAACAATTCAAGGCCGAGCTTCACCTTGCAGCTCAGCCAACTCTCTCATAATGTACCGACATGGAGTATGCAATACCGCAATAGTCATCATGATCTGTCTGTTGGTCTTGCGCCTCATTCTCCCTTCACTCATGAACCAAACCCCAAGATACTTAAACTCCTCTATTTGAGACAACGTCTTCCTCCCAAACCCTGAGAGGGCAGTCCACCCTTTCCTGACTAAAGACTGTGGCCCCAGATTCTGAAAGTCAAGAGTAGTTTAATGGAAAAGGACCAAACAGTATGACAGGTTAGAAGAGCTACTTTAAGGTCTTCATGTTGTACAGCAAAAAAGCACATTTCTGTGCCAAAAGTATTAGCTTATCCTTAGCAGAGGAAAAATGTGAGCTTATGTTACTTTTAAAATTGTTCAGAGCATGCTCTTTTAAAAATGACTCTCACCCAAGCTTTATTTGGTGGTTTTTGGAGCAGTTGAGACTCTGCAGTCTGCGCCTCTCCAGGAATCAGGTCTGGTGTGCAGTGTTGAGGGCAGGACAGCTCAGGCTCTCCACCTGGTTGTCCCATCTGATAGCAGCCACACTGCCGCTTCCTTCCTGAGATCAGGTAGGTTTTCATCCCTAGCAGAAAACAGACACAGGAACCCCACCCCAGTTCAGACATTATTGGTGTAGTTTTCTTTTCTCCATTGTATTAGTTGGCCTTGACTAAAAAAACTAACCTACAGCACACAAAATGTAACTATTTGAGCGTAAATCAAACAGCTGAATTTGGAAATAAAGGCCTAGCATTCCATGAAAGAATGCATATTACCAACCGCCTTTAATCAGAGACATTTAAAGTTAGATCATCTTATGATGAGAAGGGATACATTTATAGTTTTAACCATGTAAGGTATGTTATAAACAATCTTATGTAATATTATAAAATCTTGCAAGTTGTGATAGTACTCAAAGAATGGCTACTGCCACACCAGATTTTAGATTAATATTAGGAAAATTGACTGAGCCAATTTTGTATTTGCTCAGGTTGCTTAGACGGTTTAATTTAGGCTATCTTAAATTAGGTTTAACTCCAAAAAGTTGTAGATGTACATCCAGAGATTATTTTCTGAAAGTTTCATTAAATCTGTCCACTGGTTCATGAGACATTTTGTCAACACTTCACAAACACACACACACACAAAAACACTTTATTGCCTCTCACTTTTGGTGACAGGCATTAATTAGCAATGATCAGATGTCTTTGAAAACTGAGAAAAAGCATTCTCCCAAACTATTTTAGTGTTGACCTGCAAAATGCACTAATTTTTCCTGAACTCTTCCTGCTTTCTGTTTGTCTCCCAGCAACAGCGAACACAGCAGCTGCCGGTGACGGTTTCTGGCTTTTCTGTACCCATCCTGCAGCGTGCACACATCTGTGACAGACGCTCATTATTCACGCATCTACCCCGAAACTGAGACAGAGTCTGTCCTTATTTAGGCTGAGGACTTTTCGTCACTCAGTCAAGTCGCTAACTTATGTTTCAACATCAAGCTAAGATTGAGATTAGTGACTAGTGAACAATTAATAGTGATATTTTAACCATCTGGATTCAAATGGGACTCATCTATCAGAGTCTGACTTGGCAGATATGCAGTGTTTTACTGGCTTGTTGACGTTTATCTACCTTTTTTATGCTTTAATGCATTTGCCTATGTCTGTGAGTGTATATTTTCATTTGGCTGTAAGCAAAATATGTAATGAACCACCAAATGTATTTCAATGAAACTTGCAGGAAGTAATCATTTGATGTACATCGATACCTCATCACTTTTTGAAGGCAACCTAATTTAAGATGGCCACCACAGCTAATCCAAATCACAAACATAGAAATAGACATAACTTGGTAGATTTGCCAGATACTGAGCTAGAGTTTGGTGTGGTAGTAACTGAGAGTCATCCCAAACACAGATTCCAAGCACTAATAGATCTTGTGAGATGTTGGATTAAAACTTTGTCATTAAATGTTGAAGTTAGTCCCCTGTTTGTCTGTTAGCAAAATACCTCTTAAACCAGTGGACGAATTTTAATGAAACTCTCAGACAGTAATCATTGGATGTTCATCTAATAGTGATTAACTTTTGAAGTTAACCTGGCTCAAAATGACCTCCACAGTTAATCAACTTCAGCAAACAAAAATGGCTACAATTCTGTCTATTTAGCAGATATTGAACTAAGCATTGTTGTGGTCCTAGCTGAGACAGACACACCCACATCGCATATTCTGAGCACTAATGGATCATGTAAAATCTTTTTTTTATTGTCATGTAAGGAAGTAGCTAGCACTGTGATGGACTTGCGACCTGTCCAGGGTGTCCCCCGCCCCTCGCACTGTGACTGCTGGATATGGGCACCAGTGACCCCCGTGACCCTGAACAGGAAGAAGCGGGTAAAAGATAATGGATGGATGGATGGAAGGAAGTAGCTAAAAAGCCCTATTTTACTAACCCGAGTTTATAGATGGAAAATAGCTAACAAAAAAAAAAGAAAACTAGTATACCATTTATGTGGTAGTTGTGTCTGAGAGACTAGAAATGGAGACTAGAAAAACATAACATCCGAGTGCATTTCAAATCTTATCACATCCTGTGACAGAAACAAGTTCACCCTCAGGAGAAAACACCTGAATGCAATATTAATGGAGGGATTAGTCCAGTCCAGAGAGGAGCGCTCAGAGCTTTAAACAGGAGCAACTAAATAACCAATTCAGAAAACACGGCACATAAGAGGCAACGTCTCGGGAAATAACTCTGCTGTCCACCTACACTCGTTTTAAGGACAGCACTTGTTACATTCTGGCCAAAAATACTTTTTTTCAAAGATGAGAGTGAAGAAAAAAAACCCACATGATTAAATAAAGCCTTAGCATTCCTTGAAGGAATATATGTCACCCGCCACCTTTAATACCAGAGTTTTAGACTACATTTGTTGAGAAATGACAGCTGCTTTGGTCAAATGGCAGAAAATAACGTTTAGCCTGATCTCATGCAATATCACTCAGAGTATGTGTTGTGAAGGACTCCCAGCTATTAATGCATCAAAGTTTAGCATGTTTGTAAAGCTGACAGAGTTCTAAACATTTTTCATGTTTTGCTAATGTTGATTAGCTGTGGCATCCATCTTAAACTGGGTTAACTCCAAAAGTTACTTATTTGTAGGTGTTTAATCAGTGAGTACCTTTTGAAAGTTTCATAAACAGAGAATTTTAGCCTCAGGTCTCATTTTGTGTTCACTGTAAATGCAGCATTCATTCTCCTCCCCAGTCATCCCCACTTCTCACACTGGTCAGGTGTGTTCACATCAACCCAAACAACCCACAGACTTGGTGTCTGGTTCTGCAACACACATATGTAACTTCACTAGCTCATATTATTGTTTCTTCAACAGCTTGTAAGCCCGACACTCTCAGTCTGTCAGTCAGAACCAAAAAAAAATATTTTCACCTCTTCACTGATGAATGAAACAAATCTGTGTAATGTAACAAAAAGGAGGCATTATTTAACACAACCCAAAAAAATAACCTAGAAATCAAGCAGTTCAGTAGCACTGCAGGGGCTCCAAGGTAACATTTTCAACCAGTACAAAAGCGAGCTTAAATTTACATTTGACACAATATGTTAATATTTTTAAATGATGCTGGACGTCATGCTGCAATTTAATCAGCACATCTGCCACTGTGCAGTTCATGATTCATGCTGGTGTGTGTTACAGGTGTTAGGATTCAGTATCCAATGAAACTGCATGAGTCATTTCTGCTGGGATCAACAAGGGATCACCTGCTGACTCTTCCAGAGTCATTTTGATCAGTGACTTAAAGAGAAAGATAAGCCCAAGAAGCAGTAGACCAGGGATGCCCAAACCTTTTCCCTGAGAGAGACAAAATGAAAATCTATCAGAGGGCTGTGGGCCAAATACTTATTAAGTAAAGTCCTTTTATTTTCATGATTAGGTAAGCAGCCAGTGTGGTGGCCCGTGTTTCGTTTGCTAATGTTTTAGTTCATGTACTGGAAAGTATGATGTATGATCAGGAAGCAAAAGTTCATGAGCCATTTTTTAAAATTAATCAAAAATTTGTATCTGTGGTCTTGTAAAATGTGCAAAGCATGTGTGCTTACATCTAATCTAAACATCATCTCTGTCTCCTGTAGTTATTTGCATTTCATGCTTAATCTTAATATAATTCAATAAACAAAGTAAGCACTACGAGTAAAGACTATCTGCACTACAGCCCCTTATATAGTCACTGGGCCAACAAAAGGAATAAGTGTAAGTGGAAATACAGTGTTTCTACATAGGATGACAGGAGGTTACAAACTAGTAACCAGGGCAACTACTGGTGGGCCAAATCAAATGGCTTGGCAGGTCAATTTGACAGGCCCCACTTTGGGCACCTCTCAAGTATACTATTCTTTAACCAATGAAGAAATTATTGGCAAACTAATTGGAAAAAATATATATTAATCAATTGATTATGAGTGTGTGCTGAAAAACAGTCAGTGATGCAACTTCAGCCCAGAGCTCCAGCCTGTTCAAACTGTTGTAGAGCCAATACGGACATAGACAAACAGAAAATAAGAGAGGTTGGTGATAGGCAGCCACTATCTGTCTGTTCAAACAGACACTAACCTCAGAGTTGGCCTCAGATAACAACTCTAGTTTGGAGGTGTCTGGAAGCACACCTGGTCCAGAGTGGACACGGTACTCCTTGTCTGAAACGAGCCATTCAAACTCCTTATTTGGTGATTATTTGCTTTTTAAAACAGTGGAGATGAGATTACCTCATGAAGAATTATGCAATGCAGAATGCTTATTATTTCTAGGTGCTGAAAGATGAGGGTGGAGCAATAATGTTTTTGTCCATGGCTGTGTGTGTCAATTTGTCTGTACCATTAGCAAAACATCTCATGAAGCACTAAAGAGATTTTGATTAAACTTTCAGAAAGTGATCAGTTTGTCTACAACTGTTTAACATTTTGAGTCAATTTGATTGACAATATTTGCCACAGCATACCAATCTTAGCAAAAACAAAAACGGGCTGAAATTGGCCTAAAATTATGCACGGAGGAAGCTGACAGTCATTCACAACACATCCTACAGGCGTGAACAGATCATGTAAGATTTTGTGGGGTTGGGCTTAATGGTATTTTCAAGGGTTGAATCAAGCAGCTGTGACTTTGTCCTTTCTCATCTTAAGATGATTTACTTTGAAACTCTGGCATGACAGGCAATGAATGATATGTATTCCTTCAAGGAACACTAGACTTAGATTTATTTATTTATTGCCTAAATTGTATTTTCAGAGTAAAAGGTTTTGAGATTTTGTCTTCTTATCAGTTATTTTGGGTGTAAGACATGTAGAAAAAAAAAAGATTGCACAAGAAACTAACCACTCTCTAAAATGCAACTTTGACTCAGTCTTTTAGAAAAAATGTGTACCTGACAGTATTTGATATGTACTTTAGATGTTTGTCTGCTTGCTTGAAAACATCTAAAATAAAATGAATGGCCTTACAAATAACTTGCACTTAGGTGTTAACTGCTGCTGTGATTCAGTCTCTAATTTCTTAATTTTTTTTCTGGTTAATGTTAATAAAAGGGAAGTTAGTGAATCATCACGGTGTATAAATGTTTTGCCACATATGTAAGAATATAGTACTATGGCCAATAAAATGCACTCAATAAGAGGGATTAAAGAAGAGGCGCAAGCTCAGCACTAAAATTTAAATGAGTAATGTTCTGTGAGAAAACATCTTGATTCCATTCTGCAGACATTTTTAAATGAAATAGAAAAAGGTAAAAGACTTGAAAGAAATCATGCCTGCTTATTTAAGAGCAGTTGGTGAGCATCTGATCGACGTGTCTGTGCGTCATTCTGACGCTTACCAAGTGTATTCATGTTTGTGTACTACAGAGTCTTTGCATCACTTGTAGTGAATCAAATACACACTCCGCATATTTTTCATTCCTCTGCTACTCCAGTGAGTGGATACCATCTGAGTCCAGTGTGATAAAGGAGGAACTTCAGTAAACACTGAACAGAAGACTGACAGCTGTAGTGGGGCTGATGTTCACTTTTCTACATTTCAGTCCTGCGAGTGGTACTGAGAAGAACAAATTATTAAAGTAAAAGAATGTAAGAGTCACCTAGGTATAAAATACTTAGTTTGAATCTACACCTTCTCATAAATTGTTTAGTTATGAGGAAATAAAGGGGTTCA
>JAVKLF010227520.1:0-15522 GCA_034783495.1 Millerichthys robustus | reverse complement strand
ACAGACATATATATATATTACCTTTTTTATTTCCTTAAACATGTGCTTTATTCATTTCAGATTTCCTCATCTCTTCTTTTTCATTTTTTGTCTGTATTTCTGCCTCGTCTTTTTTCTGTCTATTTCTCCCTCGTTTACATTTCTTGATGAAAACGCATGTCTAAGGTAAAAGAACAGCAATATATATATATTTCTGCTTTTATTTCCAATTTTGACAGGATTGGTCCTCCATGCTTACTGAATGAAAGCTTAAGGCAGGTGTCAGGTGAGCAAAGCCACGATGTTTAACGTTAAATGCTGCAAGAGTTGACTGTAACAATAATTAATCAGTGATAATTGTATTTTCTCAGGTTAAAGGCCTACAGAGCATCAAATCTATTCATCTAAATATCTAAGAATAACTAGAACAATCTTCCACTAAAGGTGTATTTTAAATCGTATTTCATGGCCATTTATTGGCCTTCTTTAAGGGTTCGAAAGGTTCGCTCTGCACCACCTTGGACAAGAAACAGCAGTGCACAAAAAAGAGTTTATAACATGCTGTCGGTTATACACAGTTAAACAAATGCCTCAGTATGGCACAGCAAATAAACACCTTCTTCAGAACACTGCTATAATACACCATACGTTCTCCCTATAAAAGCAGTAAAACAATAAAAATAAACTTAGGAAAATCACTGTAATATTAATTGACGGCTTTGTTGTCATTTTTCGGCTGCTGCCTTCAGAGGTAGAAAGAAGTTGCAGTCTTTTGCATGCAAAAACTACTTTTAAGCAGTAAATTATTTATAAGGCTGTATCAAATTGTCAAAAATATCAAATTTGTTTTTTTGGAGCAAAACAGAAAACTTTACTTGCTATAATAAAATGGGTGCAAATACTACCCTTTTCCTAGACCTCCATATTATTTTCACACATGAACATTATCACATAGCCTGCTTCTTAGTGATTCTCTTCTAGCCAGCAGAAATAATATTATGAACACACAGTAAACTAGTCAATAGATTAGAATAATATTTGTGCCCCCACTCTTCATATTCCTGAATGATGAGGTGGTAGGATGTAAAGAACTCGTAGACAGCTTTGAAAGTGTCCCAGAGGAAGAGATGGGCTTTGACTTGTTTACGCCAGAGGATGAACCTTCAACCTCAACTGTAAATGCATTAAATCAATAGTATAGTGCACTGAGTCAAATCAGTGCACTTGTTTTCTTTCGTGTGTTGGTAGTCTGTTACATTTAATGACCTGTGCCTCTGCCAAAACAGCAGAGGACGGTCAGGAAGAGGACCAAGCCTCCATCTTTTGTCCTCACAAGTGATGAAAATCTTGAATACATTTCCACCGAGGCAAAGCAATTGAAGAAACAAAAGACGAAACAAAACAAAACTGAAAAGAAGGATGTTGTGCCCAGCAGAGCATGCAAAGTAGTCTACGGCAACCCATGAGACCAAAGGGCTACTAAGGTGTGGATGAGCTGTGGGACCTGCAGAGCCTGGTTCCACCAGGGCTGTGGAGAAGAAAATGGCATCTGTGATGATGATGGATTCCTCTGTAAGGACTGTCTCTAAAAGATTTCTCCTAGAAGACCATCAGAAGAGCCCGTCACACATCAAGCATCAACAGTTTCACAGTTGTCACAATGATTTTATTCTAATGTTTAAGTAATTAAATATAGATTTTTTATTTCAAGTGTTTTAATGTTCTTCATTAATGTTTATATCAACTTTTGAATGTAATATCATATTGTTTATTACTTTGTTTGTGTTAATTAGCAGGAAATTACGTTAAAACAAGTTCAAATAAAGTAAAATTATATTTGTTTTTCATCAAAAATGTGTTTTTCTTTATTAAAAAGTGGCCCAAGTTACACCTGAGGTACCGACACCTGAATATGTGTGTGTGCTCGTGTGTACTTGTATTTGTAACCTTTTTAAGACCATTTCTGGTAGGCCTATACACACCTACCTTGTCAAAACCAGTGGTCCTTATGGGGACCAAAGACTGGCCCTAAAACGGTTGGATTCCATTTCTGGGCTGGGGATTTGGTTTAGGACTAAAGTGGTAATTAAGTTTAGTCTAGGTTTAGGGTCAGGTATGTAGTTGCGGGGTTAGGTTTAGGGTCAGGGATCAGGGTTAGGCTGTAGAAATGACTGGAAATGAATAGAAGTCAATGCGGTCCTAATAATGATAGAAATACAAACCTGTATGTGTGTGTGTGTACGTATGTAGGCTATATCATGAGTTTTTTCGGGTGGGGTGTAAATGAAACCTATTGTTTACCGGATTTAACGTTTATTTTAAGTCATTTATATACGTCTGTTCTTAATATTACTTGGTTAAATAAACAAAGCAGCAGGAACAGCAGGTCACACCGAAAAAGAAACACTCAAAGGGCGGCCGCTGTTTACAACACCTGTTCCGGTTTGGAGGTCACAGTTACTTACAGGCTCTGGTTGCTCTTCGAGCTGCTTTTCATCAGGAAAGCCTTGAAGTTTGCGGCCTGAGCCGAGCTGTTGTTTCCCTCCGGAGCTGCCATCGTTTCGCTTCAACCAAAAACTCAAACAGAACCACGAACAAAACACTTCTCTCGTCGTCTGAAGGGACAACCGGCCGCTAGTTACTCGAACACAGTGGTTACCATGGTGACCGAGAGGCAGCGAGCACGCGTTTCATCCTAAAACTATTTGGTTCAGAGTTTTTAAGAACAAAGTGGGGTTTGAACGTAAATTTGCAGCAAGATTTACCAACTCTAGTTTCAAAATTATCTAAATCATAAAGTGCATTTTAACGTAAACGGCATCACATTTCAGCAGGAGAACAACAAATCATTGTAGTAAATCACATAAATGTCTGAAAATCAGAAAATAAAATTTATTTAATAAAGAAACAGATTATAAACAGAGAACCAATTCTGTACTCATTTAAAGCTTGATTTCTTCAGATCAGTTTCTCTCCATCTGCTGTGCTGTGCTTCAGGGGAACTCTAAACAAATGTCCTGAATGTCATTTAGCCTAATCTATGCATGCTCGTAGAAAATCTTTGTTTCACCCCTTGGTAGGTCTCTGTTACATCAGCATTGCAATGATGATACCAGAAACAAGAAAATACTTTCTGTTAAAGTAACATTTTCACATTAACTAAACCAACACTCGTTATGTCTATCTGAAACTCAGTGAAATTTTCCAACAGGGCTATGAGAAAAGAAGAAATCCTTTTTTTACAACAGGAATGATTACAAAAAGGAGTTTATAACGTGCTGTAGGTTAAACACAGTTAAACAAATGCCTCTGTATGGCACAGCAAATAAACACCTTCTTCAGAACACTGCTATAATACACCATACGTCCTCCCTATAAAAGCAGTAAAACAATAAAAATAAACTTAGAAAAATCACTGTAATATTAATTGATGGCTTTGTTGTCATTTTTCGGCTGCTGCCTTTAGAGGTAGAAAGAAGTTGCAGTCTTTTGCATGCAAAAACTACTTTTAAGCAGTAAATTATTTATAAGGCTGTATCAAATTGTCAAAAATATCAAATTTGTTTTTTTGGAGCAAAACAGAAAACTTTACTTGCTATAATAAAATGGGTGCAAATACTACCCTTTTCCTAGACCTCCATATTATTTTCACACATGAACATTATCACATAGCCTGCTTCTTAGTGATTCTCTTCTAGCCAGCAGAAATAATATTATGAACACACAGTACAATAAACTAGTCAATAGATTAGAATAATACTTATTTTTTCAGGCTCTGAATGTTGCCTGCTATCAAATATAACACATAACTGCGGTATTCCAGTCTGAATTTAGAACAAACAAAATTATCTTCCGAAGTTAGGCTATAATGTGTACAAATGTTACCTTCATTGGCATAACAAAATACTGTATGTCTATTGAGATCATATTTTGAGGGACATTTGCTATAAATAAGGAAAATATAAAACTTAAGATTGCCTTTCCTGAGTCAAACTCTATTGAGCCTGGGAGAGGACATAGGGTTTTTTTTCTTTTGCATTACCTTGCAATACTTTTGCTGTTGTCTGGTTCGGCAAATGTTCCACAATGTAATGCAATTACAAAAAGTTCTGTGAGATAACACAAAAAGTATTGCAAGGTAACCCCCCCAAAAATTCTCTCTTGTCCCCTCCCAGTCTCTGTGAAACTCAAATGAACGGCTGAACATTTCCTTATTCCCTTATTCCATTTTCCTTATTCCTGCATACTTTCCACAAAACCAAAATATATAGGACGCACAACTTGAATACTATGATGAAGTAATGACAATATCCACCTTGAAACATGTAAACTGCGAAAGATATGTACAGAACTTGTAAAAAATGTAACTAAAATAAATGTCCGTCTTTTGGGTGTCTATATGCTAAAATAGTATGTCGTAGTTTGAAAATACCAATCAAAAAGACTGGTCGACGAGTCTCTAGCTCGAAGCCTACATGAAGGCCTTTAAAAAAACCTGTATTAAGGTGAAACCACAAAGTTCTTATTAGCTCACCTCCACTTAAATCCATTCCTCTGAAAACACCATTCTCACCATTCCCTTAGTTGTTTACAAATAAAAAGTTTGTTAGTTCTATAATTGTGAAGTAACAAATTAAGATCATGATCAAAAGGTCTGAAGATACCAAAAATTCAGACTTCTACTATAAGTAAAGTATTAATGGTCATATGTTATTCATAAAAGCTGTTGTAATACAAGTAAAGTTATCAGGATGTCACAGAAACTGTTGACAGGTAGTCCCCATGGATCTATCCATGACAGGTTGAACAATTTTCACTATAGTTGGCATTCAATGAACGCATAATGGTTAGTTCATATGGCAAAGTCATCTATGTTGAAAATAACTATGTGTTGATCAAATATAATTAGAATTTCTTAAAAGTGTTAATGATTGATATTTCACTATGAAAGTGTTTGATGTTAAGCTCGATAACATCACCACAAACTCAATGTAATGAAAATGAGGAAATATGAGTGCAGGGGTTGTGTCAAAGGTAATAAGTACAACCGCAGGTAACAGGTGTTAGTCCTCACTCAAGCAGCCTTGCTTATAGCTGCAAACATCACAATGAAGAACAATGAGTTAGAGATTTAGCAGCAAGTATCATGAAACTACATAAAAGAGTTTTTAGTGATTTTTAATAGTTCTTCATCCACAATTTCGTACACTGTTTAGAAAGGTGATCCTGCCATGAACTGTTTATGTGAACTACTTATGGTAGGTTACAAAAAGGAGGGGAGTGGGTGTGTATCCAGCAGATATGAGAAAGATGGCAGCTACAAACCACTTGTGATCAATAAATTGCTAAATGGCAAAAGCTTTAATATCAGTAAATAAGCAGTTGCACAAAGAAAATCTACTCTCAGCAAAAAAAAAAAGATGAAATATCACAGATTTTTGCAGCAAAATTAGGTCAAATTGCTGTTTGGAGGTTTGTAATATTTCTAAATGATTGGAATGTGTTCACATTATCAATGCAAGAACAAAACAGACTGTGTCCAAATGTTTTCACCTGCTACACACACGAAAGATAAAGTCAGACAACTGAAACACTGTTACAGAAATGTTCAATGTTTACTGTATTAAAATTTACATTATCATACAATATATTCACATACACAAGCAGCTGGAACTATATAGTATTCTATTTCTAATTTACTGCTAATAATTTTTTTTTTTTCACAGCAGCTTCCTTTTTATTACATTTAACAAAATCAAGCTAAAGGGGCACCAGCTTTAGCTGGGAAGTCCATCTATCTTTTCCTCCAGGCACTCTACCAGCTTGATCATGCCAGAATCATGTTTGTGGTCAGAGATCATCAGGGATGAATTTATTTGCCCCACCCAGAGTAGTAACAACAAACAAATAAAAAGTGGAAAGGTATACATTCAGTATAGTGAAAAAGCATTTATATCTTATTTACAGGCTGTAAAATGCTTTCAGAAATAATTGTTCATTACAGATAGAAGCAGGTTGCCAGCCATACCACTGCGTCGAGGAACAATCAATAATCTGCTTGGCAGTGTACTCCCAAGTCTTCGTCTTTATTTTCACCGTGATCCTGGGACTGAATTTGGCTTTCAGCACTCCGCTAGTCTCCTCCACGAGCTGCCAACTGCTGTGTCCAGTTTACAGTTTTCCCAAACTTTTTTTTCTCCATTTTATGTTCATCATTTTGTCTTAACAAAGAGCTTTTAAATACAAGCAGGCAATCACATTAAAATGCTGCCAGCTGAATGTCCACATTAACGTCAACATGATGAAGTATTAAAAGGAATAGTATGGCAAGGAACTGTGACCAAACAAAATAACAGTTCATTTCTCTCTATTGATTGCTGGGAGCACATTTCTGTTGTTTTTCTTTGTTTCTTGTATCAACCAATCACAACTCTTAGAAGACAGCGTCACACCTAGCAACGGAGTCAACCACACCCCCTCACTAAGATTAGAAAGATGTCATTTCCTTGCTCAGTCACTCTCAGCTAAAACTCAGAGCTAGGAATTTTTAGGTTAAGATTTGAGCTCTCTGAGAGGACTCTGAGAATCTTTGTGAATACAGGTACAGGTGTTTTCAATTTAAACAAAAGGCAATGTTTCTGTCTTTTTACAAGAATGTGCTGGGAGAGGATAGTGTGTAGAAATAGAGGGTTGAGGGATGCTGAGAACAGGCTGTGCTGAATGATTGACAGGTTGGAAACTATGAGAGCACTGAGGATGATGATGGAGTAAACTTGGCAAGATGGACTGGTTGTGGGCGAGCTGATAGCTGGCTTCTCTGGCATTAGTTGAGGTAAGTAAGAATGAAGAATAGAAGAAGGAAGGAGGAAGAACATGAATGTCAAGTAGACAGTGCAGAACTAAACTCATAGCGCAGCAGTACATTTTAACAGAGAAACTTATTTTATCCTTAGAAAAATCTCTTTCACAAGCCAGATGATGAATCAGATGTATGTTTGACATTAATGTTCCAGTTAGTGAATGAAACTATATCTGAACACAATCCACATACAGTACGTACAAACAGATACAAGTCATCTATCTTGACAACCCATGACCTGCTTCAACCAGCTGTGCTCTGTCCTGGTGGACCAGTCTAAATGCTGTCCTGACTTTATAGTTTAAATGTGAACATCTGTCTACAAACAGCACTCTCCTTCCCCCTGCTATCACTTCACTGAGAAGACTTTTTTTAAACATAAATTTGGCAGGTATTTGACTGCTGCGTAGGCTAGTGGAGACTGGGAGGAAGGCCACAGATACATACATGCATGACTGAACAGTAAAGGAAGTCAGAAAACTAGGAATAGGTAAATTGGTCAGAGCCTAATAAACTAAAAAAAGAAAAGCCACCAAAAATACAATTTAAGAAAAATGTAATAAAAGGAAATTCACACTAAAATATTTCAAAAGCTTTTCCCAAAAGTTTCTTTAACCATACATTCCATACCTACCACACCCAGATTGTGCCCTTCCTTTATAAACGAAGCCACCTTCTTATTCATCAGCTGGTCCAGAGAAGCAGCACTGAACTGTTGATAAATCCTAATGTTGAGCCCTAATACACACTTTGCTCTCATTAGGTGTGGGTGGAGCACCGAAGGCTTTACTTCAGCCCAACACAGATTATACAAAAGGCAAAGGATCAAAAGCAACACTGTTCGTTGAAATTTAAGCCTTCATAGCAGGAGAACCAATTGCTGGTAAATTAAACATAGGTCAGAGGTTAAAAGAAAACCAAAAACAGATTCCCTCATGCTACGGTGCTTAGCATGTAGCAACATTGCCATTTATTGGCATCTTTTATGTACAGCATTTATTTTCTGTTGCTCAGGGAGTCGTTTTGGCCTGGTAGACACAGCAACTGTGCTGCTTCCTTCCAGCGCTCGGACTGTTTAGTTGAGTTTCTTCAAAGCAAGTCCTGTATACTGCACCAGTTTATGTTTATTTACATTTATGAGTAGATATGCAACTCTTGACAGCCCTCAAATGCCAACATTGGGTTATTTGGAGCTGTGAAGAACTCACAAACTTGTTTATAATGCCATGTGATATAATAATTAGCATATTTGCTTCAGTCTAGTTTGTGCATGCTGTAGCTTTGAACCCCAGTTCTATCAAGTTTGAAGAACAGTCTTGAGCAACACTCCGGGTTAGAGAGGCTGTCAAACTGAAGGAGTCCTATCGGGCCTTAGTGGCTGGTAGGACTCCGGAGGCAGTTGTGGAGTATCAGCAGGCCAAGCAAGCCATAGTCCTGGCTGTTGCTAAGGCAAAGGCTCGGATGTGGGAGGATTTTGGCGAGGCCTTGGAAAAAGACTCTCGATCGGCTCCGAGGAGATTCTGGCAAACCATCCGGCAGTTGAGACATGGAAAGTAGTGCTTTACTAACACTGTGTTCCGTGAAGGTCAGGTGCTGTTGACCTCAACCAATAATGTCGCAGAGAGGTGGAAGGAATACTTCTTGGACTTTCTCAATCCCACTGGCACATCTCCCTTGGAGGGAGCAGAGTCTGGGGACTTTGAGGTTGATCTGTCCATAACTGGGGCTGAGGTCGCTGAGGTAGTTAAAAAGCTCAGAGGCGGCCGGGCTCCGGGAGTGGACGAGATCCACCCTGATTTCCATAAAGCTCTGGATGTTGTGGGGCTGTCTTGGTTGACACGTCTTTGCAACATTGCGTGGACATCAGGGGCAGTCCCGACTGGCAAACTGGGGTGGTGGTTCCCCTTCTTAAATATGGGGACCGGAGGGTGTGTTCCAATTATAGGGACATCACTTTCCTTAGCCTCCCCGGTAAGGTTTATTCGGGGTGCTGGAGAAGAGTGTCCGATTGATGGTCGAACCTCGGATTCAAGAGGAACAATGTGGATTCCGTCCTGGTCGTGATACACTGGACCAGCTCTTCACCCTCACTAGGGTCCTTGAGGGGTCATGGGAGTTTGCCCATCCAGTCTACATGTGTTTTGTGATCTTGGAGAAGGCATTCGACCGTGTTTCTCTGAGTACACTGTGGGGGGTGCTCCGTGAGTATGGGATTGTGAGTCCATTGTTACGGGCCATTCAGTCCCTTTACAAGCGGTGCGAGAGTTTGGTTTGCATTGCCGGCAATAAGTCGAACCCCTTAAAGGTGGGAGTTGGACTCCGCCAGGGCTGCCTGTTGTCACGATTCTGTTCATAACGTTTATGGACAGAATTTTTCGGTGCAGCCTAGGGGTGGAGGGAGTCCGGTTCGGTGGCCTCAGGATTCCATCTCTGCTATTTGCAGATGATGTGGTCTTGTTGGCTTTATTGTGCCGTGATCTTCAGCTCTCACTGGAGAGGTTTGCAGCCAAGTGTGAAGCGGCTGGGATGAGGATCAGCACCTCTAAATCTGAGTTCATGGTCCTCGGCCGGGAAAGAGTGGATTGCTCTCTTTGGGTTGGGGATGAGGTTCTACCTCAAGTGGAGGAGTTTAAGTATCTTGGGGTCTTCACGAGTGATGGAAGAATGGCGCGTGAGATTGACAGATAGATCGGTGCAGCTTCTGCAGTTTTGCAGACTCTGTACTGGTCTGTTGTGGTGAAGAGGGAGTTGAGCTGTAACGTGAAGTTCTCTGTTCACCGGTCAGTCTATTTTCTTACCCTCACCTATGGTCACAAATTTGGGTAGTGACCAAAAGAACGAGATCGCTGATACAGGCAGTCAAAATGAGTTTTCTTCGCCGGGTGGCTGGACTCTCTCTTAGAGACAGGGTGAGACATTCAGCTATCCGTAAGTGACTCAGAGTAGAGCTGCTGCTTCTCCACATTGAGAGGAGCCAGTTGAGGTGGTTCAGGCATCTGTTAAGGATGCCTCCCGGACGCCTCCCTTTGGAGGTGCTCTAGGCATGTTCGACTGGGAGGAGACCCCGTGGAAGACCCAGGACATGCTGAAGAGACTATGTCTCTCAGCTGGCCTGGGAATGCATTGGAATCCTGCCAGAAGAGCTGGAAGAGGTGGCTGGGGAAAGAGAGGTCTGGGCCTCCCTGCTCAAGCTACTGCCCCCTCGACCCGACTCGGATTAATCATGAGATAATGGATGGATGTCTTGAGCAAAGTTGTCGAGGGCAAACAGGACTCGAGAGACATCAGGTAAGTGTTTTTATTCTCAAAGTGAAAAAAATTACAGTACTGGTTCAGGATCATGGGAAGGGAAAGAGGCATGTTAGTGTAGGGGCAGGGTGAGGACTTTGAGGACTTTAGACACGATACAGGTTCCAAGTGACTTGGTGTAAGGTGGAGGACATACAGGTACAGCAGCTTTAAGTGAGAATGTGAGCCAGGACAAGGAGTTGACTTCACAGGAGACAAGGGTAAAAACTGTACACTGGGAGAAGAGAACAATGTTAGGGAAAAATTCATGGCAGCAATCACACTGAGGCGCTGTTTCATACCCTAAGGCATCCAATGATCCAGCATAGGCGCTTTCTGCTGCAGAGGCTTTTAAAGGCCTGCCCTCATCAGGTGGTGAATAGTAGCAGGTGTGTCCAATGATCTACTCAGGTGAGCTGCAGAACCAATCTTCACAAGTGGCAACCTTTGAGCAACCTTGGTTAAACAATGAGTGAAAGACTTAGAAATAAGGTCATGTAGGTTTATGCCCTATTGTCTGTTTAGTTGTATATTTAAGCAATATTGCTATGGATATAGCTAAACATTGTTATTTGTGTGTTTTCAATAATAATTTTTTGGGATAGATATTTGGAGAGGTAACATATTATCTTATGTTATTTACATGCATATTTTGTATGACTTCAATATGTGAAACAGCCCGGCATAAGCTTTTTGATTAATTAAGAATTGGTGGAAGGAAGGGTTTTTTTTCCCAGCTTTGAACAGGGATGCCACAAGACAGTTTTTTGACCTTTCTCAATTCCTCCCCTATTTAAAGTAATGTTTCTCAGTGTTTACACATTTTGTTACCATGCCCATCCGGTGACATTTGAGAAAAAAAAAATTGGCATAGCCATGCATTATTATCTTATGGCCACAGCATTATTTTGAACAGCCTCTTAGTTAGCTATACAAACTTTGTTGGAGTGAAATTATATATGAATATGTTGATTTTGAGTTTAACTCTTCAAAGGTACCCCACACTTATTATTATTAATATTGTTATTATTATTTACTGTATGTTTAATCTAAGCAGTTTATCTTTCATAGTTTTTTTATGAGATGACAATGAACATCCTATTGGTGGATGTCAGGAAACATATTTTTTACAGTGTCCTTGAGAGTGACAAAACTCTAACTCCTTCCGCAGCAAGGGCACAGAGGGAAAGGAGCCCATTTTGAGAGTTGAGTTACAAATAAAATGAGTTTATTTTGACAATTACCACTTCTGTAATCACCTGGGTGTTATAGATGCAATATGTATTGCTAAAAATTACTTCATGCCTAACAGCAAGAGACTGAACAAACAGAACAGTCTCTGCATGAAAATGACAATGCAATAATTATGTTGTGGCCATGCGTTATTTATCCTGTTGTCATGCTTTAGTTTGAACTTGAACCTAGATCCCGAGGAGTTTTTTCAGCTGGAACAAGCAGCTGAAACAAAAAGAGAGACATTTTTAAGAGCATGAAGCTTATGTTACAGTTTTTGAGGCAGACAAACTGAATGGTTTGTTCTGCCACATAAACAGATTGCACTTATTCTTGGTTGTGTTGCTCAGATACGGCCAAACAAGGAATAAGATATTAAAAATAGAAAACCACACAATCCACAGATGGAAATAAAGAAGGCAAAAGGAAAATGGTCAGTAATGACATGGAAGCAGGAGTCAGAAAAGGTTCAATGATTTTTCCACTGGTTACAAAGGACTTAGTGACACCAGACCACACGGACTGTGAGAAAATAATTGGAGAAGAAAATCCAGAACGAAGGAGCTCTGTCAAAGTTGCCTTCTCTCATCACATTTAGTTTTTGTCTGGTGCTCATCTTGCTGCCATGCTTGTCTGAACAGCACAGTTCTTAGCTGCTGTAGAAAAATAACAGCACATCATGAAAATACAGACAACTCCACAACAGCTAAAAGTTTATTTTCAGCCCAAAACCAAAGATTTTTTTCCTTTGTTTTATACATATTTGAGCAGTACTCTGTAAGTTTATGAATAATTGTAGATCAAATTTTGTTCCCAAGTTTTGAAGTAAAAATTCTAAAACAAGAAAAATAATATTTCAGGGATATTCAAATAAATTGCTTTTGTGGCCACAGTTACTCAATTCCAACAGCTCATGAGACGAACAAGGAGGGGTGGTCATTCAATAATGGTAGGGAAAACACTCCATTATGTAAAAGATCAAGTATTTTTATGTTTTACTTTGTAGATTTTTTTTTTCTGCATTACATCGTTAATTACAAATTTCCCATCATTGATTTATTTGGGGCCCGGTCGGGCTCAACCCAAATGAGCAACATGGGTTTGCCTTCCTGTGGACCCACCACCTGCAGGAGGAGTTATACAAGTCTGGTGCATGATGTCATGGGCAGTAACCAAAGGCAGGGTTCTTGGCGCTCTTACCCTGGTCTACCAAAGCTGGCTCTTGGGACATGGAGCCTGAGCAAGAAATAATTGTGCTCAACTTGACTCACATGGGCTTCTGAACCAATCTCCTCAAGCGGGGCTACACCTTATTCTTCTCTGGAGTTGCCCACAGTGAGATGCGCCAAGCTGGTGTGGTCTGGTTTTGGCCCCTCGACTTGGTGCCTGTTTGTTGGAGTTTTACCCAGTAGATGAGTGGGTAGCTTCCTTGTGCCTTTGGGTGGGGAAATGGGCTCTGACAGTTGTTTGTGCCTACGCGCCAAAAGGCTGTTGGGAGTATCCAGCCCACTTGGAATCGTTACCAAGGGTGCGGAATAGCACTCCAGCTGAGGACTCCTTTATTCTGCTGAGGGACTTCAATGTTCACGTGGGTAATGACAGCATGACCTTGAAGGATGTGATTGGGAGGAACAGCCTCTCCAATTTGAACCTGAGTGGTCTTTTGTTCTTGGACTTATGTGCTAGCCAAGGTTTGTCCGTCACAAATACCATGTTCGAACCTAAGGGTGTCCATAAGTGCATGTGGCACCAGGACACCCTAGGTCATCATAGATCGATGACTGACTTTGTAGTCATGTCATCTGATCTGCAGCCATATGTTTTGGACACTCTGGTGAAGTGTGGAACTGAGCTGTCAACTCATCACCACTTGGTAGTGAATTGGATCAAATGGCAGGGGAAGTTGCCGGACAGACCTGGTAGACCGAAACGTGTAGTGAGGGTTTGCTGGGAACACCTGTCAGAAGAACCTGTCAGACATATCTTCAACTCACACCTCCGAGAGGACTTTAACTGCATCCCAGCTGAGGCAGGGGACATTGAGTCTTAGTGGGCCATGTTCCATGCCTCAATTGTCAAGGTGGCTCCCTTGAGCTGTGGCCGTAAGGTTCTTATGGTGGTTCCTCGAACTCTGTGGTGGACACCCCGGGTTAGAGAAGCTGTCAAACTGAAGAATGAGTGCTATTGGGCCTTGTTGGCCAGTAGGGCTCTGGAGGCAGATAGGAGTGTTGACAGGCCATACAAGCTACAGCCCTGGCTGTCGCTGAGGCAAAAGCTCAGATGTGGAAAGAGTTAGGCGAGGTTATACGTATATAAAGACTCACAACCGGCTCTGAGAAGATTATGGCAAACCATCCGGCGGCTGAGGTGGGAAAAGCAGCACTTTCCTAACATTGTGTTCAGTGAAGCTGGGGTGCAGAGCCTGGGACCTTTGGGTTTGTTCTGTCCATAACTAGGGCTGAGGTCACTGAGGTAGCTAAAAAAGAGTGGATAAGAGTCGCCTTGATTTCCTTAGGGCTCCAGATGTTGTGGGGCTCTTTTGGTTGACACACCTTTACAACATTGCATGGAGCAGTGCCTCTGGATATGTAGACTGATGGGTGGGGCTTGAGGGTATGTTCCAATTATACGAGCATAACTCTCTTTAGCCTCCCTGGTGAGGTCTATCCAGGGGTGCTGGAGAAGATAGTCCAGTTGATGGGCTCAGATTCAGGAGGAACAATGCGGATTCCTTCCTGGCCGTGGTACACTGAACCATCTCTTTATTCTCACTGGGGTCCTCAATGGGTCATGTAAGTTTGCCCATTCAGTCTATATGTGTTTTGTGGACTTTGGAGAGGGCTGGAAGGTGAGAAGGTGCTCCGCGAGTATGGGATTGTGGGTCCGTTGTTATGGGACGATTAGTCCTTATACAAGCGGTGCAAGAGTTCGGTTCACATTGCTGGCAGTAAGTTGAACCACTTCAGGGTGGGAGTTGGACTAGGCCAGGGCTGAACAATGTCACAGAGTCTGTACATAATTTTTATGGATAGAATTTCTTGGTGCAGTCTGGCAGTGGAGGGAGTCCGGTTTGGTGGCCTTAGGATTCTGTCTCTGCTATTTGCAGATTATGTGATTTTGTTGATTTCATCATGCCTTGATCTTCAGCTCTCAATGGAAAGGTTTTCAGCCAAGTGTGAAGCGGCTAGGATGAAGATCAGCATCTTTATATCTGAGTCCATGGTCCTCGGAAAAGGTGGGTATTGCTCTCTCCGGTTTGGGGATTAGGTTCTGCCTCAAGTGGAAGAGTTTAAGTATCTTGGGGTTTTGTTCACATCCCTGCCCTCACCTATGGCCATGAACTCTAGGTAGTGACTGAAGTAACGAGATTGCGGATACATGTGGTCGAACTGAATTTTCTCTGCAGAGTGGCTGGACTCGACTTTAGAGATGAGAAGAAGAAGTTGGCCTGAAGATGCCATGGATTCCACCCAGAGGAGCTGGAAGTAGGAAGTCTGGGCCTCCTGCCTCAAGCTGTTGCCCCTGCAACCTGACTTGGAGTAAGTGGGAGATAATGTTTGGATGGATGATTTAAAATCTGTTTTTATATTCAATGAAGTTTTTTAAAAATCTTTTTTTTTTTTTTTGTGGGTTGGGGGGCTTCATTGATGAACCGGATTGAAGTCTCCTTCGGGTACTGGTATTAGGAATTTTGTATTAGGATGTAAAAAAGTGGTCCTTAGCACATTTCAAAACTTGCTAATAGCAATTTAAACTGTTATTTTTTTTTCTCTCAGACTGTTTCTGACCAACGTTCCTTATTTTATTTATTGTATCTACATTTGTGCTTATTTGGTGCTACCAAAACATTACATACACAGTAAGAATGACAGTGTGTTCTTTTCCGTATTTTCAGTCCGTGTGACATACGGCACAGGTACCAGACAGCAGGCGCTGACCCCTGTGGCTTTCTCATTATTAAGGTGTGGTGGTGGATTAGAGCATCAACCTCGGCGGAGAGCTGGTGAGCGTCGACCTCGGCGGAGAGCTGGTGAACGTCGACCTCGGCGGAGAGCTGGTGAGCGTCGACCTCGGCTGAGAGCTGGTGAGCGTCGACCTCGGCTGAGAGCTGATGAGCGTCGACCTCGGCTGAGAGCTGATGAGCGTCGACCTCGGCTGAGAGC
>JAVKLF010227428.1:0-10608 GCA_034783495.1 Millerichthys robustus | reverse complement strand
TGAGCTCATAAGTTTTAAAAGTTTTATTTTTAAACATCTTTTTAAAATTCAAAGCTGTTTTGATGGTGATGTAATGTCACTGCTGACCACTAGGTGTCACTGTTGTTCCATTTTAAAAGATCAGGTTAATTATGCCGCAGTTACAGATTGATTGAAATCTTAATTACTTAATTATTACCGCTACCTTTTTGTTTTTTTGACATGATATTAAAATTACTCCTCAGATTAGTTTTAATTGCTTGATTCACTAATAAATTAAGACTTCAATTGAGAATTTATGAGCGGAATTCTCTTACGCGATACTTTATTTTGCACGGATGTAACTTAAATCCCTTTTTAAACTTGATGCTGATAGTTTCTGATGATGATGATTATGGTAATAAGGAGGAGGAGGAGGAGGAAGAGGAGACCCCCACCTCCCCCTTTCGTCCCTCCTCCTATGAGGACGCAGGATCGGACCTGAGACTCCTGACGGATCGCAGATCGTCTCGGAGGCTGTTCGGGTTCGTGTTTCTCCGCGCTTCGCTCGTTTTCTTTGTTTGAACGACGGAACCTTTGGATCGGATCCATCATGGTTCGGTTCAGGAGCGCATTTTTCTCCCGCTGAGAGCTTTTTCGTCCCTTTAAGACTGGACCCTGTCTGCGTGATGGATACTAATGAGCTCATCGCACTGAAACTGTTTATTGTCAGGGTTCTGGGTGAGTTTTATTATTATTGTTGTTGTTATTGTTTTTACCCTTGTTGTTGTTTACGAAACACGTGTTAACCCTCCGGAGCTCAAAACTCCATCTCCCTGCTGATTCAGTAAATTTACCCACAAAGAAAAATAAAACATTATTTAGTGTTTATATTAGTATAATTTTAAAGGAAAGTAATTTTCAGAGTTTCCGTGTGGCACACAGGTTAGAATCCCATTCAGCTAATCCTGGTCTCGTCAGGTGTAAGATGCACCTGACCCCAACCCTGGACTGGCCCAAAGAGCTGAAGGACTGGCCCATCAGCGGCTGGGACACTAAAGATCTTCCTCCTGAAGTGAGGAAGCTGAGGGATCATCCCGCAACAGAGGTGAAGCCTCCCACATAGCAGACAGGTGTGGGCCAGACCTGGTATCAACCTGGAACTGCTTTTAAGCTGGCATGCCACAACTGGCCCGGTTGTGGTTCGGTTTATGTGGTTCTGGACCACCACCGACAAACAACATCATGGGCCGTGTTTTACAGTGTTGGTGCGCTTCGTGGGCCAGAGCTGGGCCAGACATATTTTGCCATGTGGATTTTGTGTAAGATCGGAAGCCAGTCGTGAGCTGGGGACACACGGTGCACACTGGATCAGGGACCAGTAAGGGCCCCACCGCTTAAAAGGCTCCCGGATGAGTTCGTCTTCGGTTTGACGGCGGCGGAGTCTGACCACGCCCACCTACCAAAATTTGTCTGGCTCAGTTCTGGCCCACGCTATGAACGAACACTCCAACGGTCGACCCAGATACCGCAAAGAATGACGGCCCTGACGTGGTTTCCCACAAGTGGGCAACGCGTGGGCCAGCACCAACCTAGACCAAACCACAACCGGGCCAGTTGTGGCACTGGCACATTTGGGACGCGTAAACCAAATTGTTTTTGGAAGTGTTTCCTATCAGTGGGTTAATCTGGTGTGAGTGGGCACCCTGACATCTGAATAGCAGGGGTCTGTCAACTTATAATAACCGCTCGTTTTCTTTTTATTCACAAATTAATTTAGACGGCTTTAGATAAAGAGGCCTCCTCGCTCTCGTAACTGGAAAATGTCACAAAAGCATCAGTGACCGGTTTTCGTCGGGCGGGCAGTTTGTGAAAAAGAAAAAGGTTGACATTTAAGCCCGTTGTTACCCTTTTCATGAGCGCAGAAAGCAGTCGGGGGTCTGTAGGAACAGAATGAAGGACAGGTTAACATTTAGGCAGCTGAAGGGCTCCGTAAAAAGGCTCGTTTTAAAAGCTCAGGAGTTCCAGGGGTGCAGCGCCCCCCCTCTGAGTCGTCTAGAGGCTTTCTCTCTTAATGCCAGGTTTTCTGCCCTCAAATCAAGTATTTTAAAGTGGGTATTGTTGTATGTGTGCCAGGATTTATCTGCCTTTCTCTGACCGTGGACGGAGTTACGACCCGGATCAACCAGGCTGGTTGGATATAAACTGCTTAGTTAGAGTTAGAGTTTTTTTTTTGGATTGTTGTGGGTACTGGTGGGCGATAGTAGGAATTTTTGTATCGATCAGATATCAAGTAAACACAGGACTAGTATCACATTGAATAACTTTGTGATTTTGTTTTTAGTTAGCCAATTATGACAAAACAAAGATTTTAGACAAATAAAAACGTTAACTACAACAGGATGAAACAATGTGCAAAAATACTAAAGCAACAGCAGCAAGTCAGTGATGTGAATAAAGTGTAAACAAAAGAATCGATCTCATTACGTGATCCGATACCCATATAACGATACTTAGATAAATATGTGCACCCCTAGTTGTTGGAACGTAGTAGCAGTAGAGCATTTTGGGGGGAAAAAATAACAGAAACGATCTATTTGGCGAGCATAAAGCTCGGACAACCGTAGACATCGTGGTTCTCTGAGCCGTAGCCCACGCAGCACCGTTCGGCCAACCAGAAAATGTATTCAGCTTTTGATTAAAAGCAGGTTTTTATATCCTACAGAGGCTCAGTCCAGGCCAAAGAACCAAAAAGGTACTTTCAAAATGAAGTTTAGGTTGGTGGTCCTCTGCTGTAGCACTTGCCTGGACACGTCGTCTCATCGGGTTGTTGAAAGGACAAAAAGGACGAAGGACAGTGCAGTTGTTGCGGAGGACGAGGTCTCCATCTGGACGGCAGAAACAGATTCCTCCTGACTGAAACATCTGCCTTCCCCTGTAAACAGCAACTCTGTGGGCACAGAAAACCGCCCTGGGGGTCCTTCGGTTTTCTGTAAACAAAACACGTAGCTGTAAAACATATTTGAGCACTTCTTTATATTTAAAAAAAACATTCAGCGTTGGATGTTTGTTGCATGTTCCCGTTGCAGTTTGCTTTAACCACACGGGACGTTGTTAGTGGCGCTCACTGCGAGATGAAAAGGCTTCGTTATTCACTAAAACGGTAAAAGGAAAATAAAGTTCTTACTTTGGTTTGTTTGGTTTTAAATGAACACAGATTGAGGGGTCCGTTCCTTTGTGAAGCGTGAGAAAACGTCATTCCCATGAAAACGTGATGTAAATCTGTCAAACGCAGCTTTAAATAATTAAAAGAAGCGTTTCCTCACGACTGTGTCAACAACAACAAACCACTGCAGAAAAAAAGCTGTTTTTACTTAACTTTGTTCTTTCTTTTTTGTTAATATAGCTCTGTACAACACGACTGGGTCAAACCTTTAGGTTTTGTTGATGTTTTCCCTAATTTCACGGGTGAAAGAAGAAGCTGTCTGAACAAATGAGACGTGACCTCAGAGTCTGTGACGTGAGCGACTCTCAGCTACTACCACACCGAATTGTAGCTCAGTAACTGTAAAACTGTCAGAGGTAAAGACTGCTGCTTTTATTCACAGTTACAACACATGCACTGTAATTCAATTTCCATTATTGCACATCCTGATGCAACGACAAGGAAAAACAGTGCAGATAAACTGAAAGGAGTGAACATTTCCTGTTAAAAATCGAAAAGTAACGGTGAAGAACCGGTTCTCTGATGCATAAACGTGGAGTTCTGCCTCAGCTGTAGGCGCCGGTAAAATTGTGTCAAGAGCTTTATGAATTTTTCAGATCCTGTTAAACATTCATGGCTCAAACTTTGACTTCCAAACTCTTTGCGGGTGTTTCATCGAGTGGGCCGAACCTGCAGAATCAGCCTCGGTGTTTGAGTTGTTGATGCCCAGTTATTTCTACAAATATGGGTGGGCTTTTTTAATCTAGCTTGTTAAAATTTAGGCGATCTGTACGCAGAGACCCAGTTTGGTCGGCAGCTCAGTTTGAGGCCCGTGTCTCCCTTTGCGACGCAGAATCCTAACATGAATGAAATTCAAACCTGACCTTTCCACTTGTTATAAAAATCCCCCTGAGCAGCTTTCAGAACGTATTTCAAGTTTCCTTCGGGCAGACTAAAGTGACAGCAAAGCCTCTTATTTTAACACAAAGCAAACAGGAAGCAGCGACTCGTCCCGCTCCTCCCCCTCCGGTGGTGGGGATGCTTAATTGAGCTCATTCTCTGTGTGACAAATAGAAAATGTTGGGGATGCATGGGCAGCAAGGTTGTAGAGTTAATTAAAGGCTCGTCTTTTTTTTTCCAGAGGAAAGTAGAGCAGCCGTCTGTGAAATGATCTAATTAAAACAGACAAAGTATCGAGGGTATTCCCACCACAGTCAGGCCAGTTTTTCGTGTGTCGACTCCGGTTTGCTGCAGGGTGAATTATCAGATCCATCAGAGTGAATCGGAGATATGGATTTGGTCGGTAAAGTGGAACTTGAAGGATGGGTTTTTCGCTGAAAAGCTCTCTCAGTTTGTCGGATCGCAACAGAGATGTCAAAGTGTTGGATATCAATCTGACTGTGATTCTGTTTTGTAATAAAAATGTTCTCTGTTCTCTTTCACCTCCTCATCTCCCCACCGGCAGCTTCTCCGCGCTCTCAGGCAGCAGTGTTTTCAGTTCACAGGTGCTTTCAGTGGGTTCTTGTATCAGTTGTTGTCCTAAAACCTGTTTTTATTTTTCTGCATCGATGGCATTTTTCCCAGTCGTGTCAGCTGCTCACGCCAGAGGCACTAATGCACGTCCATACCATCAGAGAGGCAGACGTTTGAACTGCGCACTGATAAAAGGCTGGATGGTCTCCCTCCTCTTTGTTACGTGGGACCTGGCGCTCGTCGTTTCAGATTTAACTTTTGCTTCTGTCCATTTTAAACAAACATTTTGGGATGGTGTTCACACGTGGCTCCTTTTTTTTGCACGATAGAGCTTTAAGGAGCATTTGTGGATGTCACGGTGAGCTGTGTTTACAGACGATGATGTGAGGAAAGTGTTTATCCAGCACCGTCCTGATGACGTCCATCCCGTCTGTCCCGGGGGCCGTAATTAACCATCAGGACATGTCGACATATTTACAACCAATCTGCTGGTTTATGTGCAAATCTCCCAACCCTTCATTCATTATGCCATTTTCACAGAAATAGATCTTAAATTGGGATAGTCTGGTAGGAAATCCATCCCCTGCAGCCTGACAGCTTGACGAGGCCTCGAGGCGCCGGGCGTCCTCCGTTTGTCAGGTGACAAAAATAATAAAACAACAACAAAACAAACAAACTTGGATTCATTTAAACAGAAGCTCCTAGTTTCTTTTTTCTGTCTGACCCCGGAGGCTGTTCTTTTCCTCTTCAGTGGTGTTTGCTGTTTTTCTGAAAACCAACATGAAGCAACAATTATGCTTGTTAGGGAAGTTGTTCCTCTTTAGAGTTTGTTGAAAAAAACCCCACACAAAGTGGCTTTTGTTTGAGGATTTAAAAAAGGCTGAAGTTGAAGACGTCTCTAAAGATTTTTTTTCTCCAGCTGATTATCTCCGGTAAAGCAAAGCAGTTTGGGATTTTATTTTAGGCGCGCTGATTTCGCCAAGTCCTTGTGTAACTCCTTCCACGTTTGTCATCTTTCTTTAACGGCCTGCCTTTAACGTCGGGACAAAACATGGGCGGCGGGCGATAGGCATCCCTGCAACACGTGTCTCTACAGTAACGAAGGTCAAAGAGTGTCTCGTTTCAAGTTATTTTGTTTAGTTACAAGACCAAATGTTCCTGAAGTCTTTAGTGCCGCAGCTCTACAAAGAATACAAAAAGGAGAAGTGATGAAAGTGTAGAAAGAGATAAATGTCCTCCTCGGGGCCGTCTCTCTCTCTCTGCTGAAGCTCGGCTGTAATTTTCTCATCTGCCGCCGTAAATGGACCGCATTTATATCGAGTCGTTATCCCGAAGGCCAGCCTCAGCTGGTGTCGTTCGTGGAGTCTGCAGTGTCAAAAACAAAACGAAAGCAGAACAACAATTTTATTTCTGTCTGTCTGCATCCAGTCGTCTCTAATCCTCCTCCTCTCCATCCCTCGGACCTGCTGCTCAGACGGGCCTCGAGCTGCAGGACCGAGAGGCGGTCCGTGTTTAGGACAGACCCAAATGCGTGTCACTGAGGGTGAGGTCAAAGGTCAACTGTCAGGAAGAAAAAAAACCCTGCTTGCTGTTTAAAAACTGGTGCGGGTCGGCCGGCCCCGGTCTGCTGAGAGAACTGCACCGGGCCGGTTCCTTTAAGTCCACCACCCTGGGTCCTGCTGGTCATGGGAATTCCATCTCTTTTTAAAAAGAGGCTAACTCTCAGGTGGCTCCTCGGATCTTTTGTTTGAATGTTGATTTATGTGAAAAAGCAAAAAAAATCACCAGCTTCTAAAGCCAGGAGCAGCAGAGACAGAGCTGAACGTTTGTCTTTAATGAGGAAACAGCAGCCGGAACCTTAGCTGCTGTTTTTTTTCATTAAAAACTAAAGTTTAGCACCGTCTCTGCTGCTGTTGCTTCTTATTTGCTGTGTCACGGTTTGTCATCACATGCCAGTTCAGCGCAACCATGTTTGAGTTTGAGTGCATTTGCTGCTTCTTGTGTTTATTTATATGGTTTATAAGATCAACACAGACCAGAGTGCTACAAGAATCATTTTAAATATACAACTAAGATCCAAGATACGAGAACAGATCCATCCGTCTCTCGCTGAGTAGATTCTTTGTCAATTTGTAACGATGTCCGGTGAAACAACACATAACAAAATATAAATTAAAACGTGCGAAACAAAAAGAAAAAACAGCATCCAGGTGACAAGAGTTTAGAGAAGATTGGTGCTGACAAAAAAGTTGCTCCCACTCAGGAGCCGGCTCTTGTTCCTGCTCCTTCTGGCTTTGGGTGGAGTCCTCCTCCTGAAGGAGTTCAAACCCACCACAGGGTGGCGCTGCCTCAGAGATCAGGTGATGTGGTTCAGGTATCTGACTCCCAGGCAGAGCCAGAACTTGCCAGAGGGATTATAAACCCTCTGTGGACCGGGCTCCCCCAGGAGGAGCTGGAGAGTGTCCGATCCTTCGGTGTGGGTTCAGACCAGCTCAGGTTTTCTTTCCCTCCCTGGACTTTTTCTGAGTTTAACAAAAGACAGAAGCAGTTTTTGACAAAAAACCTTGAAGACTGAGTCCAAAATAGAAAAATAATTACACCTAAAATCAAATAGTTGGTGCAGCTGATTATTACACTGAACTCATTCAGCTCAGAATTTAAAAAATCCTGTCTTTAGCTGCGACGACTCTGTTTTTAGGCATCTTCTCGTCAGTTTCCGTCATCTCTGTATCCCCGAACCATCAGGGATCACTCCTTTCAGGTGTTCAGTTTGTGATGCTGTAAATATATAACGGTTGAAGCCATCTGTCTTGGGCAGAAAACTCTCCAACGATGTGAGGATTCAGCTCGGTCTCAGCTAAATGTAAAATAGTCAGATGGTCGTGAATTATGAAAGCTTTACTGCCACTCAACACAGCTTAGAAAAGGATGTAGCCTCATCTTTTTTTAACTTTTAGACTCTTAATTTCTTCATACTGCAGGTATTTGTTCCCCACTTCATAAAATATTTATACTGTCTGGAGTCCCAGGTGAAATTTATGGACTACTTTTAACTTCAACTCTGATGTCATTTTGTTCGGCACAACCTCACGTTTGACTTTCCAGTTATTTTATTCTTTTTGACCTTTTGTATTGACATATTGGACTTAAAATTACACAAAAAATGTAAAATCAGAGTCATAAAAGTTTAGGTTTATTTACTGCGAAAGCACAGCTAACCAAAAAACTCACTAACCACTAACCCGCTAAACAAGACTCTTAGCTCCGCTAACGCTAAACCACTAAACAGGGGGAAACAATTAGCGTATGCTAACGCTAACAGCTAAGACGACAGCCAGTCTTCTTCCAGTTGGAGACTGACAAACCTGTTGTTAGATTTCTATTGGTTTAATTTGAAGGTAGGCGGGATCATCTCGGGCAAATTGGCCAATCCAAACCAGAGTTAGAGCTCTGGCTAACTTGTGACGCTTTTAATTGCCCCTTTTCAAAATAAAATAATTCCTGGATCAAGTTTGTATTTTTATATATATACCAGTGGAAGTTAGTCAAACAAAAAATATCAAATACTTTCTCTACCATATTTTATACATAGTCAGTTTTTGTATACCTTATTTAAATATGGTTAAATTTTATTTTTTGTCCTTTTGATGCTCTTATTTTGAAGTTTAGCTGCTAAAGAGGCTACATGCTAGACAATAAATGATTGTGTTTGAAGAACACTTTTGTTTGATTTAGTTGAGTAATTTATGTGTTCTGCTTGTTAAATTTGCTTGGAGGTTTAAATTTTTGCATTTAAGCCAAATGAAATCTATTTTTAACATGGTTCTCAACGATGTAATATAAACGGGTTTAAATGCACACAAACATGACCGGTAGTTCTGGAGAGCCAGATTTTGCCTCATGGATGTAGAAACTCAAGATTTAACTAAGTCAACGTTGTATTTTTGTCATTGTGAGAGCCGGTTACATAGAGTCTGTGTTTAAATTTAACTGGGACTCATAAAAAGTTTCTTTATTTGAGTCCCAAAATAAAAACAAGTTTAAAGTATCAGAAGAGTTCAACCTAAAACAAACATTTTTCCAACAATAGATGTAATCTGACATCTAGTTTTGTTGGTTTAATAGCTTTCACTTGGCATCAAGGTGAAGCCTTTAATCTGTGCAAATAGAATTATGGAAATTTAATCACATCTTATTGCTTCATGGTTTGTTTTGTTACTGAGCTGCTGATGTGACAGCGCCGCAAATTATTAGCTGTAAAAAATGCTGATCTAAGAGATCTTTTAGGATAGTCAAAAGTTTTTCTACCTCCTTTTTTAAAAAAATCGATAACGACACATAACCTTTACATCCAGATCGTTTCTAAATGTCCTGGGAAGCTTTGTCTTTGCTGTTGTGTTTTGTTTTTTTTCTCACAGAAATGCATGTATTTTTATTGGATATTCCACAGAAGAAGTTATTTTTGGGCACTCCCGTCTGAGGCTTACTGCCAAAATAAATCAATGTAAGCAGAGACCTGTGGGAACAAAATGGCTGAAGGCCAAGATTTGGAGTCAGAGGGGAGCATTTATTAGAGCGCACCGCACTCCACCATGATGTTAATGAGTCGATATGGAAAAGGTTTGATTTGTGCCACGTTGGCCCAAGGGTCTTTACAGCTCTCTAATTTATTTCTTTTGAGCAGAAGAGTTTAATCCGACAGACACCTGGGTTTGAGTTGGTCTCTGATTTCCTTCACCTGAAGACAGAAACGTGTCTCGATCGACACCAATAAGGCCTGGAGTTCCTCACATCGTGATCTTGAATAATCTGTTGGTGCTTGGCGCCTGTGTTGTGGATGACTCTCAGCTACTACCACTCCAAAATGAGTCTCGATGTCTGTAAAACTCTTCAAGCGTTGGCTAATTGGAAGCCGATTGGAAGCAAAATAAGATTGAGGTGAACTTGTGTGAATGCTGCAATTTATTCACGTTTAAAAATGTCACCGACATATTTTCAATGTTTAGCTCACTTTCTGAGCAAAACCCTCGTTAAAAAATTTCGACTAACATTTTATTGTTGTTTAACGCACTGCTCCTACATTTAGCTAATTTGTGCAAAATTTAAATGTGTAATAAATCTGTAAATCTACACTGATAAGAATGTGCCGCCTATAAATTAGTGCAACTATTTACATAATTCTTTAACGTTGATCAAACAAAGACACTCTCGTTTAAACAAGATTGTCTTTTTAAGTACTTTCAACAGAAAAAATAGTTTTGAAAGAACCTAAAACAAAAAAAAAATCTTGTTTGATCAACATTAAAAAATGATGCAAATAGTTGCAATAATGATTTAAGCAGATAGGCCCACAAATAAAAATATTCTTTGTATTTACCTAAAAAACCTAATGTAACTATTTGTATCATTTTTTATGTTGATCAAACAAGATTTATTTTGTTTAAATCACTTTAAACTAAACCAATCTTGTTTTTTTCATTATAAATAAGTTTGTAGCGACTTCAAATCCCTCAAACTTCTGCGCCCTGCTTTCTAAATATTATTTAGGACCGACACAAAGTAAAATAATTAGATCAAACCAAAAGCGCTCCTGGTTTAAACATCCTTAGATGGTCAAACGGAGCGGCGTCTATATTTAGTGCCAGTCTTTTGTTCTTCTGCTCCATCCTCCTCTCTAAACATGTGGCTCAACAGGAGATTCTCCTTCCTCTGCAGCATCACGTTTATCTTTGGCCACAGCTGCAGCGCAGGAATTTTTACTCAGAGGCCAGAAGATGAAATAAAAAGAGTCTCCGAATAAATGAATAAAAACAGAAGAAAACTGAAAACAAAACCAAAAATATGACGGTGTGATTGATATCTGTTCCGATTTTGGGCCGTTACATTACCAGGAAGCTCACGCAGAGCTGAGTGCGACAGTTAACGCGACGGGGGGAGGTCGTTCGTTGCCAAGAAGTCACTGAATGACATTT
>JAVKLF010227357.1:0-11787 GCA_034783495.1 Millerichthys robustus | reverse complement strand
TTTTTTTACATGAGATTTTACGGATGGCTCCAAGCTGCCAAGATCTGCAGAAGTTTCCGTTGAAAATGAAAAAAAGAACTTTAGCTTCATTCATTTGGAAATATAGAAAGTTTGAAGCCATCCAAGCTTTTACCTCACTGAGGCAGTCAAACTGTGGTTTAAGTGAAAAAGAATGATTGTGCACATCTGAGTGTCATCTGTCAGCCAGAGTTTAGAGACTCTAAAGTGGATGTCTTGAGTGTAAAGATGTAGTCCTGTGACAATCCAAACTTCTTCAGAGACAAACATGACTTCAGCCCCTGACTCCCTCAGCTTGTTAGACACAGCTGGTTCTTACGTTTGTCTTAAGAGAAAATCCTACTCTGCTCAAAAAACTACTAACTTCCTTATTCTTTTAAAGCTCAACACTTGAAGTGAAATCTGCTGCCCGCTCTTTTATCAAAACTGTGAGCAAAGTGCTGCTGTGCTTCGCAAAAAGAAAGTATTTTCCCCTCTGTAGCAGAAAATGATGCATTAACAGAACACTTGTCTCAACAAAATTGATGGGTTTCACACTGAGTCCATAAGGTCTTCCAATTCAGCACTCATTCCTTTTTTAAAGAAATGTCCGAGTGATCCATCCACATGAAGTTTGCTGATCAAATATTTTTTGCAATCTGACTGCTTTTACCCGTTACTGTAGCTTTGTTTTTTGTTTTTTTACAGAAAACATGGAATAGTTTGAAAACTTCAGGTCTAACAACGGTGCAGAAGTAGTTTGATCGCTAAATTTAAAACATGTGTTAATGCTGACTCAGCACTCAGACACCAAAGCATTCAAGTAAAAGTGTCTCCTTCTGATTGGCAAATCACCCAAAGATGGCAAGCCAAGTGTTCTTTAGTGTTTCTTTACACTTATACATTCATTTAAACACATTAAAAGTAGCAACATATCTCATGAACTACTGAATGGATTTTATTGAAACTATCAAAAATGAATCATAGTTTACATCTACAAATCAAAAAGTTTAGGACTTCATCCAATTATAAATGGCTTCCACAAAAACTGACAATTGAAACCACAAAAATAGCTACAACTCAGTCAATTGTACAGATGTTTTACTAATATGTGGTCTGTGAAAGTAGCTGAGCTGACCCCAACAAATACTGTACTTTTAGAGCAAAGCATTGTGGAACATATTTGGCATTAACTGTTAGAGTCAATCTTGTTTGTTAGCAACAAAAGTCATGAACCACTAGACGAGCTGCAGTGGCCTAATTACCTTAGTTACGTTAGTTTTTACGTTTGATCAAAATGGCTCTAACACTGTCATTTTGCAAGATAAAGAGAGATTAGTCTACAAATTGTGTATGAACTGTGGCAGGTGATCTGCATTATGCATATGGTATATATGCTTCATATACTGTATCTTTAGTTTTTTGAGCCCCTTTCTCTGATATAAATATAAAAAATTAGAAACTGTTTAATCTCAGAAGTCTGTCGCCCAGAACTTTGATGTTTTCCTATCTCTTTTGTGCTTTCATGGTTCAGTTTCTCAGAGATGTGGGGGACTGTAAGGCTGCAGAGGCTGGGTTTACAGCTTTTAGTCATGTCAGATGTTCAGTAAACATTTAGAGCTTTAAGCAGCTTGTGGGGGCAGAAGCAGCAGTTGATATAGGTTATAAAAAGACATTTGCTTTATATCCACTTTTATTTGGCCAAATCTCCACAGAAAACAACCTCACAGAGTGCAGTTTTTGGACATGAGAATCAGATACTTTTGCAAATGGTTTGAAATCAGTTCCTAGGTGCAAGTTTGTCCACTCAGATGACAAATAGTCCAATGGACAGTAAAACATTGATGATATGAAAGTCAGAGTGCAGTCAGTGCTGAGCTTAATGATGGTTCTGTCTTTGGACAGATGTTATAATAAAATGTCTGTTGGTACCAAAGCTCCCCCTCTTAGTCCAAAGCAGTAAAAAAAACTTTAAGAGAGTTTTTAATGCTGCAGTTTGTGGAGGTTTGTTTCCAACAGTTCTATGGTTCTGCAGTAAAATGGAGTTGGGTTGTTTTATTCATTTAAACAGAATTTTTAAAATGGTGCTTCAATACATTTGCATTGAAGCACCATTTCAATATTTGTCCTGTTATTGCACAGCCTGAAAGAAAACAACATGCAAATTATACATCAAACTGAACCGCTTGTTATGGACTCAGATGCTATGACTTTTGGTAGCAGTTTCTTGCACAATATAGACATAACTTGTAAAAACAATTGTGAGGAAAAAGTGGAGAATAATGGGATTTTGGTGAAACACATAAGAAAACCCAGCCTTCTTTAGAGCTCTATAGTTCAGTGTTGTTGACAGTAAAACTAGAGTTTAACGGGTCACAAATATTTGAACTTTGCATGAATGAAGTGGGATTTTGACATAGTTATTTTATGCAATCACAGTTTAAGTTTGATGATTTTTTTACAGGTGATGTTTAACTGACAGTTGACAACAAAGTTTGACAGACAAACATTTTTTAGTCTAAAGACTGTTTTTTGGTCTTTATATAAATTATACATCCAAACATGTACAAGTTTGTCACCCACTTACCCCTATTCACCCACTGTGGTCTCGCTGCTCAAAATACTATCTTTAAAGTTGTATATTTGTTTTTTTATGTTTTCATATCTCTAATACAAAACATAAAAGCATAAAAAAGATTGTGTGACTATCAGTTTTCTGATGCTCAGAGTTTAAGAATTTTTTAAATCTGAGTTTTCTCAGCAACTGTTTTGTTGAAGTGAACGTTTTAGTCTGCATTTTTGTTCAAAATGTCATTAACTTGACAGTTAAGAAGTGACAGACACAGGTCTGTGGTTACCGTAGCGACCTTAATGAACCACTGGCGGCAGCTTTACCACATTTTTTTTATCTTACACTTCTTATACACATTGCATCCATCAATATGTTGCTTTGATTATTACAAAGTTATGTTGGAGTTTTGGCTGTTTTGGCAAGTAATTTTTCAGTACTATTTCCTAAACAATTCATTGGTGATCACTGAGATCCTACAACCTGGCTTGGAGCAGGTATTTCATGGGACCTGTGCATGTTTAAGACGTTTTGGGAGGGTTGTGACTTTGGTCTAAAATAGCAGGAAATCCCCTGCAGCTTGTTGTTTTTCTGATTGATTGTAATTTTTGTCTTCTTTAGTCTTCCCCTTCCCCTTTAATGAAAGCATCTGAAATAATAACACTTTTTAACTTGTGCTTTTATTTTTCTCTCTCTCTTTCTGTCTGGACAGGAACAAGAATATCATCCAGCGCTGGACTGATTGTCCTGGTCCTGGTCTGCAGTCTGCTGAGGGCAGCCTTGTTATAATCTGAAAAACAATTCTTGATTTGCTACCAGATCTTAGCCCATCTAAAAAAGAGAAAAAAAAATTGAAGAAAGAAAGAAAAGATTGCCTGTTTTACTTCCTGGAAGTGAGCTCTATACAGCCCTGAAGTCGCCCCCTCCATGTGCACAGCACAGTTTGCTTCTCACATCCTGCTCTTGCACCTAGCACATCGCTGTTAGCCACTATAAACACCAGTCACATGATCCAGTCCTCCCTGTCAGACACCTAGACTGGATATTGGTTGGAAAGAAGACCTTTACGGAGGTTCCACTGTTCATGTGTCCATTGCTGAAACTAAAGAAGAAAAATCTCTATTTGTGTTGTATTTATGATTGTAGATATGTCTGTTTGATTTGAACCACTTAGACTTTGTATGTGCTGTAAACATTAGCTGCTGCTGCTGCTGATACTCATCATGGATCATTGCGAAGAGGAGCTCCGGTCCTCTGCACAGGATATACATCACATCGCAAGCTATCTGTTCACTTAGATTAATAATGGTAAGATTTTGGTTCAAGGATTATTATCCATCCTGTAAGTGATCCATCCTCAGATGTGCATGCTTGGCCTAAAGGAGAAAAAGAGAGGAAATCCTTAGAAAATAAGAAGCTGACAATTTAAGGTTGCAATATGTTAAAATGAAGGTTTTTATTTGTTTGTTTTTTGTGCTAGCTTTGGTGTGAAAAATGTCCCTTTTGTCATTTTCATTTGTATTGCATCCTCAGCTGGAATAAAAAGGAATTTCCCAATTTATGAGCAGAGGTGGAAAAAGTACTAAAATATCATATTCAAGTAAAACTACTCAGTTGAAATTGTACTCAAGTACAAGTAAAGATACTTGTAAAAACTGATTTTCCAGTAAAAGCAAAAAGTAAGTTATTAAAAATGTATTTTACATAAAAGGTACTTACTTTTTCTTACAATAGGAAAGGTTTTTTTCTGCAGGGCACAAAGGATGGTAGAAAACATATTATTTTGCAAACAAGTTATAATCTTAAATAAAAAACTCATAATTTAAAATACAATTACAAAATAAAACACGTCTACACGTTACTTTTTAAAACACTTAGAGAAAAGAAATTGTTTTTTCTGTGCAAACTATTCCACAGTGTTGAACATTATTATTAACAAAATATGTTGGAAAAAAAAAACACAAAGCAAACTCCTAAATAACTTGCCCTCAGCTACATTGTTGCAGTTCTTTTTTGTTGCAACGAAAGAAGCGGTATGAAAATATGTGTTTTTTCTGTTAAAAAGTAGCGAATTATTATAATTATTTTTATATACATTTCTATGTTGTCCTGCTTCCAGAGATCTGGACTGTGAAATGAGGTTAATAGTTTTGCTGCTATGTTGATCTGAAAGTATGAGCTTTTAGAATTATAGAGAAACATTTCTTTGACTCTGGTTAAATCGCTATGGTAACAAAGACTAAACTCTTCACCTGCAGCTCCACAACAGGTGATGAGTTCAGTTCCAGTTTAAACTGTCAGCAAGACACAGTCAGTGCACTGATTCGTTTCTTAATGAGATCCCAAATAGAAAAATCAGACTGAAGCAATATGAAAATATCATTATAGTTCTACCCACTGCTGCAAGATTTTAAACAAGTACATTGTCAAATAACACAAAACTAACAAAGTTCATTGACATTTTAAAAGTCAGTCATTGATCCAAATTTAGACGCTGATCAAATATTGGTATTTTATTTTTAAAAATTAAACACAATACAAAATTTATTCAGGAATTACATTTTCAATTTATTGTTGAATCTATGAAACCTAACTTATGGATTCAACTTATAGGTAAAATCATTCCATTTGAACCAATCTTATGTTTAAATTAATTTGCATGACTTCAAACAAACATGTGAAATGTGCTAACAAACGTGAATACTGTGAAGTTGCATTTAGACTACAGTGAAAAGTTCAAAATGTGCACATAATAATAATTAAGATACCGTTTTAATATGCATTCAGCTGCTAATTCAATGTGACTGTTAATAAAAAAAATATTCCTTTTTCAAACAATACTGGCTGATAATTTTACTGGGATGTTGTTTCCCATCATATTTTTAAAAAGACATAAAACTCAGCGTTAGTGAATAATCAGCTAATGTGTGGATTTAGCTGCTTTACTGACATAAGCAGACTGTAATTACAGTCATAAAATAAACATAATTTTTTTTATTTGTTCTCAATAAATTTGTTTTATTTTTATCAGTCTGTATTTGTTAATTCGACCTGTCAGTTAGTCTTGTCTACTTATTGATGTTAACGATGCTCTCTGTTTACGATCACATCATCTTTTAGCGTTAGCATAATTAGTAACTAGTTAGTTTACCTGCTGCTACAGAACTAAACAACATTAGCATTGTCAGGTACTGATGTCTGAGTAATTTTCACAAAGTCTTTTAATAAACTATGAGATCCTTGTTTAAACTTATAAAAGAATGCAGGTCTAAGTCTGTCGGAGACATTACTGCTAACAGCAAAATGAAGCAGCTTCCTTCCCTTAAATTGATTCCAGTGTTTTTCTTAAATGGGAGTTTATTTAATTTATTTGAGTACAACTTGAACAGAAGTCACGGTGGATGTTTAGCTGTCTGACAGTTAATAGATGACGAGCCAACAAAAGCATGTCTCATCGTGTGGGTCAGAACTGGGCCACAAATTTTGCTCTGAGGGTAAGTACAATACTTTAAATAACTTATTCAAAAGTAAAAGTATAGTCTCAAATAATTAAAAAATAAATGTACGCAAAATTCGTACAATGATAGTAACACAAACAAATGTAATTCACGACTTTCCACCTCTGTTTATGAGTTATTGTAAACTCGGATGTATTTGCTTTCACACTTGAGGTGTGTCTTATTTCTGTACAGGATTTTTACTACCTTTGGATCAGGAACACAACACATAAACTCATTCCTCAGGTTGATCCTTGAGTTGAAAGAATAAAACCAGTCAGACATTAGATTTCTATTTGACATTTAGAGCTCACAGTTAAGTAATTTGAGCTTTTTTTTTAGAGCAGTTTTTTTTTATGGAACATTTCTGAATGCTTTGACAATCCAACACAAACACAAAGGAAGCAGTGGCTGGTCTTCATAGTGCACATCCCTTTCTTTAACGTGATCTGGAACTAACTGACAAGTAGTGAATTGTTCCAGTTTTAACAGCAACACTAACAGAAACATGAGTGGAGCAGATTTATGGTATGAGAATTAAGCACTGTGGGTCAGACGCTGCCGGTGTTTATTTCAGAACACACTGATTGACACCACAATTTTAATTTATGTGAAACCCAAACATTGAGGTTTTTAAAATTTTAGGTCAATTTGTACTGCCGTCGAATTGTACCCTTTACAACTTGGCTCACTATGAATCTTACTTTTTGGTGCAAAATAAATTTTTTCATCAATCTTTTTGTTCCCACCTCAGCCCCATGTACTCGCTGCAGCCCATTTCGTACCTACCTCAGCCTGCTTTGGTTTTGCTTCTGTCCTCTTTGGACCTGCCTCAACCCACTTTCTGGTACCATGGCCAGTTTTATAGTCACCTCAGCCTTCTTTGTAACAACCTCGGCCCTCTGTAACCATTTCAGCCCATCCGGCTTAGACTGCATTACCCAGATGGTCTCATTGCTGCTTTTTTTTGTACCCGCCCCCGCCTAATACATACCTACCTACCTACCTTACACAAAGGAGCGTCACAATCAGGAAGCTGGAAGGAAAGCTGAAAATAAAAAATCTGAACATTTTTTTTTTCAAGTTGTGCTCTGCAGATATCACCATTTATTAAGGCATTAATGTTTAGTCTATAATCTGTTTCATTCTCTTTTTAAAAGTCTTGGTACTAAATGAAGACCAAGGATTAAAACAGTTCAGTCCTGTGAGTGGATTCATGTTAGATAAACTATATCCTACAATGTTACATTAAAAGTGTCACAGATAATCTTTGATTTTATTCAGCCTTTTACACAAGATCTCTGTGAACATGAACAGATGCACAGTTTCTTAGATAATGTGCTCTCAGTTTTTATTCTTCAGCTGCAGGAAATCTACAGTTTAAAAGGAATTTAATAAAGTTTTACATAAAAGTGATCTAAAAACAGAAACAAACTGGATGATGAAGCTGAAAAATCCTAAACTGAAATTGAAGTTGTTTCAATGTGACAATGATTCTGCTTGATAACACAGGACACTGGACATTCAGGACTGTAAACTAAAATGGGTTATGAATAATACCACATCTCAAGGCAGAAAATAATTAAAATGCACTTCTAAAATAATCTGAAAATTTGATGTTTGCCTAAAAAACACAAACATGCTGTACTTGCTTTGCATTTCATACAAGCAGTATTAGCTTTGATAGAATCCCTCCATATCTAATTTCTCTGGACATGGTCCAGAAGATCTTAGCAAAAGCAATTGGTAAATTTGTGGTCTAAGAGAAATATGGAAAGATTCAAAATGTCACACAACTTCACCTGTCACCACATAGGCCTATGCATATAATTGCAAAGGATAAACACACTTTAAACAAAATCACCTTTCAGAGGATCTATTATTTCTCTCATGTTGTACTTTTGAACTACAATAAAAGCCAAAACACTCATGTTGCTGTCAGTGTAAAGGGTAACGACTCGGGGTATCTACACAGAATACACAGAGCTGAGACAACTTGAATTATTGCTTTTTGCTTCCTTAACCAACAATGCGTGCATGATTTTTATACCCAAATATGGAACATCTGTGGGTACAAGTTGACGGTGTGACAAATTGACCAGCGCCCAGTAATCAAACCTAAAGAATGATTTGTCAGATTGTGAAACAATCCAATCGGAGATTCACCAAACAACTCGCAATAATGGCTCTGTTATGTGTTGTCAGAAAGCAAACCTCACTTCACACTTTAATTCTGTTTTCTACACAAAGCAGAGAGCCCAACCCTGCTCCTGTACAGTTCATTGCATCGCCAAAGACTGGTTTAGGAAAACCTGTTCATTCAGTGCTTTGTTGTGAAGGCTGATGTCCCCCCACCCCTGGGATCAGGAGGTCTAGAAGATGTGTGGGGTTGGCGAAGGGTTGACCCTGACTAGTCCCAGCAGTTTGAGTAACTTCACATGTATTTGAACACCTAATCTAGTATCACTGACACTTATTTATCACTCTGTTGTGAGGAGGATGAGATGATTCAGAAAGAGTACATTGCACGAAAAAAAAAGTTGTTTTTTTCATTCCCAGGAACAAGAGTGGGATTTTTTTTTTTTATTCTACTAGAGAAGTACACCATCTGAGTGGGCAGTTTGTCCAACTTTCATGTAAAAAGTCACAGATGTGTGTAAATTAAAATTAAATAAGCATGTTCATTTTTTGTTTGTTTTAAATCCATCTAAGAGGCAAAGATGTTATGTACTTGTAACAATATTTTTTTTCATTTAAAAGTGTTAAAGTGGATTCTTCATCTCTCCAATGAATTCAATGTTTTTGAGATTAAAATATCTATATCTAATATATTTCAAATATCTCCTTGGTGATTCTATCTTAATGAAGGGCACTTGTTCAAATGTGCGCCTCATTTAAAAACTGAATTTAAAAAAGGAGACTGGGACTGATTTAATATTGCTGAAATGAGGATTTTAACAAACGTGAATGACCTCATGAGTTCAGAAGTTGCTGTCCGCAGGTTCCCTTCTACTTTATTGACCATCAAGTTTGGATGGCTTTTTTTTTTGTGTCTAGCACAGGGGTCTCCAACCTACAGCTCTGGAGCCACATGCAGCTTTTTGAAGCTTTGACCAAAACTAACGAGATTTGATGTTTTGTTTTTTTAAACAACAGAACAAATTAGCTTTAGTCATTTTTCTGTCAATTTGTTTACCAGTATGTGATTACTAACACAAGGAGTGTTAAACATGTTAAACAAATCATCTAGTTTGTTGGCCACAAAGCAGAGCCTCAGGTAAAGGCTGATAAATCACTTTAATGGATTTACACTTTAAAGGACAATATGCAGAATTAATAGTTTTTGTGATTCTGGAGAGAAAAAAAGAACCCATGATGAGCAAAAGTAAAACCATCCAGAAAAGTTGATTTCAGAAGTAAAAGGTAAGAATTTAATAGTATATATAACAGCCTGATTGAACAAAAGTTTATGAGTGAATGTCCAGATTAATTGTTTTGCAGCTCGCCTTTATTAGTGGAAAAAAAAACAACTAAAAAACAAGACCCTACTTACCTGTTCCTCCCTGCTGGTAAAATGAACCTGTCCAATCCCATCAGTCACTCATCAGCTTGAAAGAGCAGACAAATGAAAAGAAAATGAGGAGAGAAAAAGAGCGACAGATCTTCCTGGAAAATGGAGAGTGAATTTGGCAACAGTGGCTGAGCTAATCAGGTTCACAGAGTGAATTTAGAATTCAAAGCAGGCAGAAACAAGATGAAGGCAGCAGAGAAAGGCGAGCAACAATAAGACATTAACCCTCTGTTTGTGTTTCCTAATTTAGCAGGAAATGTTACATTTATTAATAAGGGGCCAAACAGAGAGCAAGCCTCTGGCATTTTAATCATCACACTTCTCCTATTGATGCATTGAGCCACAGAGAAGGTTAAAATGACGGCTTTACTAACCATATTTCATTTCTGCATATTCATGTATAACGCTTTGTTCCAGATGATGGCCAGGATCTCTTCTTTATGTGTCTCAATTGAGAAAAAAAAATTGGACAGCTCCAGTTTACATTTTCATGCGCTCATCAAATAAACATGTTCACAGAGTAACAACAAGATCCAAACTGTGACAGGAGGTACAATGATTCCAGCCTTAATGCAAAGCACCCCACTGGGGCACTGCATGGTGTACCGCAACATGTTCTCAAGCTGCTGCCTCCTCATGCCTCAAGGACAATAATCTACATGAAATGTTCTAGAAAGAACACAACCAGGGGGTTTACAAGGGCCTTAAGGTTAGAGATGTGGAGCTCCTCTGAGAGTTCTCCACGAGAAAAGCACAGAGTAAAATGGGATGTTTGTTCTTGGCACATATAGCAGAATTTAATAGCAGATGATGTTGGGAATTTACAAAGTTGTAACCTGTTTTGAGTTGGATAAAGTCATCTTAAACTGAGTTGACTCCCAATGGGGACCATTTATGTTATTTTAAGGTTAGTTGTGTTTGGCAACTCCTAACCAGAGGTTACTAGGATGGAAGCATAAATGCAATAATTACTTCCTGAGAATTTCATTAAAATCCGTCCAGTGGTTCATATAATATTTTGTTAACAGACACACGTGACCTTAACATTTATGCCAATATGAACAGTGCTGCATTGTAATACCACTGAAAACAAGCAGTAAAAATGTCCTCCATTTATGAAGAATTTGAATAGTGAAGGTTTTTACTTTCTGAGACGAGTGGTAAATATATATATATGTAGATGTATGTATTAGCTCTGGTGCTAGGACTATATCTCCATATATATGTGTGTGTGAGTATTTTTGTCATTAGAACTTATCAACCAAAGCTGACAATGATATAAGAACCTTTTAATAAATCTGTCACTTTAATGTTCAGCGTGACTTTCTAAACCTGCCTGATTGTTTTGTTTCATGAAACACCCCCGAAGAATAAAAATGTGTTTGTGTGCGACCGTCGGAGCTAAGCGTCACTCTGTGCAGGAGGCTTTACAAACCCCACAGGCTTTGAAAGAAACTCAGAGTGACGTGATTCAAATATCAGCTGTGTCAGGCTCAGGGTGGCTGTCAGCGACTGAATACAATGGTCATGTCACCCTTAAATACAAAGCCATGAGATTAATCCAACGCAAGGAGCAGATGATGCAGGGGACTTGAAGGCATTTAAAGGAAGATCTATCATTAGTTTTGTGAGGGGGTGTTTTGGTTGTACAGGGGAAAATGTGCAAAACAGATCTGTGGACAAACATCCACTCATCTTCACACTGAAACAAATGCTCTTCAGTTCTCTTTAAATAACAGCTCCTGGAAAGACTACATCTGTTTTCTACAACGCAGAACAGGTGGAGTGCTTTACTTCCAACATCAAGTACATAATGTCGACTGTTCAAGGTAAATATGACTTTATTTGTTTTCTAAATACTCACAGGTTGCCAATGGTCTCTGAGCATGGGAATAAAACTGATGATACACCGGTGACAACATGCTTCCTAACCATGACATACTGAAACTACAAGAACTATCCCAATAAAGCCATTCTTTATCAGCAGGATAAATGCAATGGATTTACAGGTATTGAATGATTACAACAATTGCAACGTTAGACAGATTTAATATAACTGTGCTAGATGCATGCATGAAAGTACTTCACAGCTGAGTGAAAGTAAAAAATACACTTAAAACTGGCATCTGTAAAATTAAATGACCTGTGAGCTA
>JAVKLF010226467.1:0-15691 GCA_034783495.1 Millerichthys robustus | reverse complement strand
TTATTAACATTTCTGAGCTGGACTCTATCAATTAGCCTAAATATGACTTAAATAATTTTAGAACTGTTTGTCAGAGTGTGTGTGTGTGTGTGTGTGTGTGTGTGTGTGTGTTAGGGTTAGGGTTAGGGTTAGGGCAGGACTGTCTGGAACCACACCAACATCGCACTCAACCGTACGGCAGCGCAAAATAAGACCTACGCTGACCGTAAGCGGAGACCGGCTCCCGAGTGTTGCCCAGGTCATAAGGTATGGCTCTCTTCTACACACATGCCATTAAAAGCCATGTCTCGCAAGCTCTCCCCCTGGTTTATAGGTCCCTACAAGATCCAGACAGTCCTCAGCCCCACTGCAGTCCAACTTCACCTCCCGGCATCCCTCAAGATTCACCCCACTTTTCACGTGTCTCAAATCAAGCCGGTCCAGACCAGTCCTTTGTGCCCTCCGGCCGAACCCCCTCTGCCCACCTGACTCATCGACGGACTCCCTGTGTTGTGGGTGTGTGTGTGGGTGTGTGTGTGTGTGTGTGTGTGGGTGGTGGTGGTGGTGGTGGAGGGGTAATGTCAGAATCTGCAGGTGTGTGTGGGTATGTTGAATTACTCTGTGAGATAGAGGGAAATAACAAATAATTAGGTTTGTAAACAGGATTGTGAGGATATTTTATAACTGTTGCTCTGCACTGCGATTTGCTGATGCAGAGCATTTGCACCCTTGTGCAGCACATGCCATTAAAAAAATGGATTTTAGAGTACATCAGTGCACGCACTGTATTTGGTCTGAAAGGCACTCAAAGATCTTATGCACTGTGCTTCTGCCATTTCAGTAGACAGACTGTAACTGGGGGATAAACAGATTCTGCCAGCATATGCAACCTTTGCAGGATGACATTAGATGCATTTCCTGATCATGCTCAACAGAGAAATGCCGCTGTATTTTCACTCTTACTTCTATTGAAGATCAGTAGAAACCATTTCATCAGGTGGGAAGACGAGACAGCAAAATGGAGGAGAAGCTAGTATTGTATGTGTTTGAATTATCGAACTGAAAATAGCCCTGGAAACAGTCACTTCTTTGTTGCTTTTTTCTCCTAACTGGTAATGTTTGGGTTAATCGGATTTGGGGGAATGCACTCTGTTGTCCAGATGATGTTGAAAATTTCCAGTAAAAAGTTTATTTTCATCTTAAACAAGAACTTAAGAAACTACTCTATTAGCACCAAGGCTCTTTCATAATTTGGTTTTCTTGAATTCATTGTTCAGTTCTTGGTTATTTATTAGATGGTCCAGTAATATGATTGAGTGCTGTTCTAAATCACCTGCAACACTGAAGTCAACATTCCAAGTTTGGTTCAACAGAACACTAAAGCGCTAGACCAAGGGTGTCAAACTCCAGTCCTCGAGGGCCGCTATCCAGCATGTTTTCTAATTTTCCTGCTCAAACACACCTGATGTGGATGAATGGATGATTAACAGGCTTCTACAGAATTTGAAGAGGTAATTGAATCACTGAATCAGGTGTGCTGGAGCAGAGAAACAAGGAAAACATGCAGGACAGCGGCCCTCGAGGACCACAGTTTGACACCCCTGCGCTAGACCAATCTTTGCTTTAAATCATTAGACAAAGAAAAAGTATATCATCTTTAGACTTTACTAGATGAAAAGTATTAGATCTTTGGACATAGACAGCATTTAGATTAGCATAAAACTCCCTGCAACAGACTCTCATTGTGCTTGTTTTCTTTAACTGTTTTACAAACATAAAATGTAATACATAGTAATATGTAATAATAATGTAAAACACTCAATTAACTTGGGCTCAAACCAACTTTTCTTTGGCTTTTCATAGTGTTTCTGGTTCTAGCTCATGCACATTCTTCCATGTTCTAATCAGACATTTGATATGTTAATTTCTTTTACCAGACACGTCCTCCAAACACTTGTACCAATTTAATAAGAACAATGCAAAACATGACTTTAGAACCACCCAATGCTTAAAGCACTATTTTATTTTTAAAAAATTAAATGTAAAAGTAGAGTGCACACAGTTTAAACAAAAAACACTCACCCCCCGCTGACCAAAGGACTGGCAAACACAAATACTTTGTTTGGAAGATAAACTGATTACTTGTATTTAAAAAAACTAAATTCAACTGGATTTAACTCTTCCTCCATAACCTTTAGTTTGACCACACTGCAAAATATTTAATCATAAAAACACAAAACAAATATATATTTTTTAAAGTTTAAGCATTTAAGTTATTTATAATTGTAAAATAAATAAGTACACATGAAGACTGTCTCAATAATGAGTGTAACAGTTTAACAACCTTTTTAATACCAGAACCTTGCAATTCATAAAACATTCAAAACTTTGTCTTCTATAAACTGTAAATCAAAGTTTACAAATCAAAAATCATGACAGATGCTGTTATTATAATTTTAAAAATATTGCAAACGCATAGCCAAAAGAAAACAATCAAATAGCCTATAATGACAAAAAATTGTTTACCTTACCTTGACAAACAGTCTTTTGAGGTGTTTATAAATCTTAGTCATTTTTAATCCGTATATGATTGGATTACAAAGAGGATTATATGTTATCATTTGCAGCATAATTACAAAATGTGCAGTCTTTGAAATATCTGTTTCTAGTCTAACAATGATCATGTCAAAAGTAACTAAACAAGAGTAGTTAATTAAAACCAGCAGGTGAGGTAAACACGTCTGCAAAGCCTTCTTCCTAACTTCTCTGCAACTATTATAAGCTATTATAACAATTATTATATAAGTGAACAGTATGAAGAACATAGGAAGAAGACCAACATTGAAAAGAATAACTAAACCAAATATTAACAGTGCTCTTGAAGTCGCACAGAAAATATAGTTTATTGAGTTGTTGCAAAAAATTCCTTTCAAAGTAAAGCTGCAGAGTTTTTGATTAGCGTTCCCAATGACTGTCACAGCAAGATGACAAAACGGTATGAGCCATGCTAAAACAAGGAAAACCCTGACCGTTGTTTTTCTCATGATAGTGTGATATTGCAGAGGTTTACATATAGACACATATCTGTCAAAGGCCATGGCTGCCAGCAGTAAGAATTCTGACCCACTCAGAGAGTAAAAAAGAAAAACCTGGAAGAGACAGGCTGGATAAGTTATGACCTGTTTTTCAGATAAAAAGTCAACCAACAGTTTTGGATAGATTCCTGTGCTGAACAGAACAGAGTTGAATAACAAAGCAGCAATAAAAATGTACATGGGCTCATGGAGGTTTTTATGAATCACAATAAGACACACAATAGTAGAATTACTGCAAACAATCAAAATATATCCTATGAGCATGATAATAAAATAAACAAACCTATATTTTTCTAACTCCACATGACCATCAAGAGTAATGTATGTAACATTCATTTCGGTAGTTAAGATGATTTAGGAAGTCTTAAATTGACAGAACAATGTATTTAAAAGCGGCACACACACACACAAAATAAAAAATACAGGTAAATAATCAGATTGTGTTGTTTACAGATATCCACATTAGTTTGGTGTGTGTGATGTGTTCATCTTTGCAAAACAGAGTCAGAACAACTATTTAAAAGAACTTCTATATTCACCAAGGAGCTCATTATCTGTTCCATGTAGACTCGTTGGCATGTCAACAACTTCCTCAAACTTTAAAAACTTGTTTGTTAGACATTGTTGAAAAATAGTATGAAAATATTGTATTCGTGTAATACAGTCATTGATAAAGTGCAGTACTACTTAAATGAAAAAATTCTGTGTAACCATTAATTTAGGTAGAAAACTTAAATAAGAGGTTGCCATTTTTTCTGACAGACGATTCAGGACCGTGTCTTTATGCTGCCCAGTCGAGGCACAGGACCTCCTCCTGGTCAGCACAGCCCGGGGAAGAATCACTGTCTTATTAGACATTAATGGCACAGAGATCCACCTGTGTCTCCATGCTATCTCCTCTGTTCACAAAAATCGTCCAGGTTCTTTCCTCAAGTTTGCTACTTAAAGCCACACGTACTCACCTGACCCTGGTTTTGCTGATGAGGCACCTTGGTATGGAAGCACCTGTGACAGATCCATTCCTTGCTGAAACATTCTTCTACTTCTGCACAGTAGTGACAGCTTCTTGTACTTCTTTGAGTAAACTTGCTTTTCTTGTGTTATTTTTATATATAAAGCTTGATGAATCCAATATGTTACTTAATTTACAAACATGTCTTGAAGACATTAAAAAAATCCTGGATGACTCTTAATTTTCTGCTTCTATACTCAGACAGACAGAGGTTCTGGTGTTTGGACCTGAGCATCTTAAGAATAAACTCTGTAGCCTTTCACTTCCTCTGGAGTACATTGATTTGTTCTCCAGTTCAAATGTAAAGAACCTTGGTGCTATTTTTGATCAGGAAATGTCTTTTAACCCCATTTTAAAAATGTTACTAGGACCACTTTATACCACCTGCTTAGTATCATATCATATAAAATTAAAAGTATCTTGTCCAGAAATGATGCAGAAAAACTGTTACATGCATTTATCGCGACTAGACTAAACTGCTGTAATTCTTTATTGTCTGGGTGTCCAAAAAACATTTTGAAAAAGTTGTAAGGAAATTATGTTCAAGAAAACCTTGTGATTGAAAGCATTCGAGTTGAGCCGCAATAAAATTATAAAAGATTGAACATTTATTAGCACATGTAATAAATTTACCACAACCCTCAGTTGAGACCAGAGCGACCGACACGGGAGTCGTAAAATTCTCTCTGGCCCCGAGTCACAAAATCACACACAATTTAAGCAAACAGTAATCTTCCTGCACGTACTGTACATACTCTTTCCTTCCCTGAGATAAAAAAATTAAAAAAACGTGTTGTTCAGGAGAAGGCACTTATAATCTGACCCCTTTTCTCAATCTGCATCAAGATGACCTGGAACAGATCATCTCAAAGCAGAGCAGCTCTATCATTATGCTCCACTTTGGTTAACATAATCTAAAACTCAGAAGGATTAAACAGTCTATGTGAAATGCAACTAATCGGTGCTAAAATGATAAACGGAAGGAGAGATCCTATTTCTCATTTTAGCTTTTCTCCATCGGCTCCCTGTCAAGTTCAGAATTAAATTTAACATCTTACCTCTAACTTCTTCTTCTTATTGTTCCATATTTTGCTAACGGAGCTCTCAGACTGCAGGTTTACTTGTGGTTCCTAGAGTTTCTAAAAGTAGAATAGGAGATAAAGATTTCAGTTCTTGTGGAACCAACTTTCAGTTTCTGTCCTTGAGGCTGACACTCTACTACTACTCTACTCTACTCTTAAGACTGAAGACGTTCCTTTTTGATAAATCCTAGAGTCAGGCTGAGGTTTCCTGACTTATTCCTTTGTTCTGCTACTATAGGCTGGAGAACAAACGGACACGTCCTCACTCTGCTGCTGCTGTCTTTAGTCAGTCTGCTCTACATGTTTGTTGTTGGAATAATTTCTGTCAATAAAATATTTTTTTTGTCTCTCCTACAGTGGAAATGTATCAGCCATTCTGTGTTTGTCTCTGTCTTTTTCCTCTCCTGTCACTCGAGGCAGACCTGTCCTGAACCTGGTTCTGCGGAAGGTTTTTTCTGTCTTTCCTTTCCACAGTCACCAATGTGCTGCTCAGAATAAGAGACTGCAACACAATTTGCTGGTTTTCTTAGATTGATCTTTTTGTGCAGTTTCCTGAGACGATGTTTGTTGTGACGTGGTACTATGTAAATCAACTGAACTGAACTATTTTTAAAAATGTATTTATTTCTGTACCCACTTTGTTCAGGGTAATTAGGCATGAATATACTCAGTCCCATTATTTTTAGACAAAGTTAATTGAGTGCATGTTTGTTTGAACATTAGAGGAACAGCCAGATTCATTTTTAGGAAGTATATGTATTTTTTTACTCTTGTTAGATCCCAAAAGTTTTGTTGTTAAAATGGACAGTAAAATGTTTTTTGGTGAAATCGTCTTTAAAATATAGGTAATAACCCATGTTATTCTAATTTTAATTTCATTTAATATGACAAGTTATTTCTCTACAAGGAACACGTTTAAAATAAATAATACTTTTAATATATTTTGGTACTACTGCTGTTGTTAAAAAGATAATGACCCATTGACTGCCTCCATTACGCCAACAATTGTTTACTCATTAATAGAATAATTTGAAGTTGTATTCTCAAACTGTTTGAACATCTTTCTGCTCAGCGGTGCATGTGGTACTATCCCAGGAGTCCAGCTCATCACAGCCACTGGGTCATAATTAACTGGCTGTAGTCAGGCCTCTCCTCTGAGACCTAGTCTGTTTTTTCCACAGTTCATGAAACACACGTGGGAATTTAGGAGAACACCAACACTGATTACAAAATCCTTACATCAGATCAAGGCAGTTTGTTTATTTCACAAAGTGCTTTTTATCAGAAGCCAATAAAGTTATCTTAACATATTGTTTAATACTAAAACTTGTTTCCTTAGTAGTTTAAAACATATTGTGGAGTAAAAATTGCAGATTGACTGGCCTTCCACTAGATTTCAGCTCACAGTTAGATGCTAATCCAAGACTCCCCTATCAGACAATATTAGTTGATACCAGACAAACAATTTAGAATTTGGGATTAAATAAATTCAAGATTAATATCGAATGGGCGAAGTCTAAGGATCAAACTAGAAAATTACAGATTGGTAAACCCAAAGGGAAATGACAGCCTATTCACATATAACCATTTGTCTGGCTCAGGAATAGCCCACATACTCCACTCACAAACCATCCATCCATCCATTATCTGTTACACGCTTCTTCCTTTCAGGGTCATGGGGATCACTGGTGCCCATATCCAGCTGTCACAGTGTGAGGGGCGGGGTACAACCTTGAACAGGTTGCAAGTTCATCACAGGGGCCCACTAACAAACCGCAAAGAATAATTGCCTTTTGGGACAGATGTCATTTGCCAGAGATGACTCAAGCACAGGTCAGTAAAAGGGCAGCTGCATATGCATTGGTGTCCTGGAGCAGGCCCAGAAAAGTTCCAGCAATGGCTCCATATTGCAGCCAAATTTATAACTCAATTTAGTCTTGTCATAATGTGGACTGTATTCAGACTAGTTTATTAATATGTCACCAACGGTCACATAATTTGACCCCCAATTTACACTGCATCTGTCTCCGGTCCTCTAAGGTCCGGCCTCCGCAGTAAATATGCACCCATTATAGTCAATGAGAGCGTTTACGCATGCTGGCGCAGGGCGGCGAAATTTGAATCGATTCTATGGTGGCCGAACGCCAGAGCAAAGCCACAGTAAATATTCAGAAATCACATTGCTCCAACAAGAAACTGAACAATCACAGCTTCCAGATTGTTTTGGCAGTCACAAACATTTTATGCTTAAAATTACTAATTGGCTCCAGGTCAAGGTTTAATTTGTCACGTCCTGTCGCTCAGGCAAAAATTGCAGCTTTCTAAACACAATGAGGAGCAATGGATGAGGAAAAACTAATTATGGAAAGAGAAAACCACACGACTTTATATGATTCACAGTTTCTGCAGTATAAATTAGGGGTTACAATATCATTTATTTTGATTTAAATAAAGTTTATCAACATAAATGTTACATTGAATACCTTCAACAATAAAAGAAACATGAGTGAAACATAGTTCAAGAGTACAGAAGAATCTAACAAACGAACACTTCACTTCTTTAAAAAAAACTTACAACACAGATACACCAAATTTAAATGTTATTCTGCAAACAGAAACAACAGTTTAGCATTTATAGATGGATTGTTGCACTCTTCTCCTCATCCGTTCATTTCTACAACCATTTTGGGTGCATATTGGAATTATTTTGTTATTCTTGCCTCCATTTCTTGATCCGTGGCATCAAGTATCAGGCAATTATATTGCATAGTCACTAAAACACACACACACATCTATCCATGCATTATCTTCTGCTTACCTGGAGCCAGGTCATGGGGGCAGCATATTGAGCAGGGTTGTCCAGACCTCTCTTTCCCCAGCCACCTCGTCTGGAAGGATTCCAAAGCATTTCCAGGCCAGTCGGGAGACTTAGTCTCTCCAGCATATCCTGGGTCTTCCCAGAGGTCCCCCAAAGGACACTTGCTGGGTCCTCCCAGTTGGACATGCCTGAAGCACTTCCCTAGAGATGCGTCCAGAAGCATTTTTTATCAGATGCTCGGACTACCTCAGCTGGATCCTCTAAATGTCGAGGACCACTAGCTCTTCTTTGAGTCTTTCACATATATCTTGCCCTATCTCTAACAGAAAGGCCAGCCACCCTGCAAAGAAAAAGCCATTTTTAAAGCCTGTATCTCCAATCTCGTTCTTTTGATAACTATCTGAAGTTAATGACCATAAGTGAGGTTAGCAACGTAGACCGACCGGTAAACAGAGAGCTTCTCCTTACAGTTTAGCTCCCTCTTCACCACAATAGACCAATACAGAGTCCACACTCTTGCTGAATCTACATAATCTCATGCTCTATTCTTCTCTCAATTGTGATCAAAACCCCAGAATACCTGAACTCCTCCACTTGCAGCAGAATCTCACTCCCAGCTCTTGGACAGAGCAATTCACCCTTTTTTGAATAATGACCATAGATTCATATTCTATCTGATAACTCAATCATGGTTATGTTTTTCCCCCCATGCCATTACATTTAGTAAAATGCAAAGATTAAATGGCCTGAACTTGTGTAACTCTTTATTGAGTCCAAGTACTTTAAAGTGTCTCACACTTTAGCAGCCATTTATCCATTTACACCCTGATGGTGGTAAGCTGCCAAGCACCAGTGACACCAGGCCTTCTAACCACCACCAGCAAACAAGGATAGTGAAGTGTCTTGCCCAGAGACACAACGACTGAGACAGATGGGGAGGGGGTTCGACCCAACAACCCACCGGTTACAGGATGAACCCCTACCTCTCGTCACTGTCACCCCAGTAGTAATTAGCAGGCGGAAATAATGATCTCACACCTTATTTCATCCCGGACATAAATGTTTTAGGGGCCCACGAAGTGACAAGCAACAAATCTATCAACTACCTTACTTGTTGTTTTTATTTTTAACAGAGTATACATTGAAAAAAATGGAGCCATGTGCTGTTGCCTAAATAATGTATAATAATTTAGGTTTGCAAAACTCATTTAATCTACCATGCTTTAAAGAAAATGTAAGGAGGCATTGTCACGCATTACATGCATCCATAAAGATTATTCCTAATATCCTGAAACACTATTGACTTTGCCATCACTAGACTTCACTTGTCTGCAGTCTATCATATTGTTTCTATGCCATATATTTGTGTTCCTTAATTTTTAATTATTTGTGTATTGTTGCTTCCACAGCATTTTTTTGTTTTTCCATGAGCTTTTTTTAAATTTTAAACTCTAAGTTTTTTAATTAGATTATTTTGTTTGTTTGCATTCTTAGATATGACTTCACCACCTGACAATGAGAGGCACAAATTCAAAACAAAGTTGATCTTTTTCTAATCATCTGTAGGTGGGGCTTGTGACATCAAGCAGTTGTATGTCCAGAACCATGAGATCAATTTTACAACATACACTCTAGTTGTGCCTGTTAACCTGTCTTGCAAAACTCATGTATTGTTATTTAACAAACCTGGTTTCCACCTATGGCTGCTGAATTTATGAGTTGTCTGAAACAACACTGACATCCAAGTTCACACTAATTTTATAAAAGATTAAATTAGCATCAGGACAAACCAACTCATCTTTGGGTTTTTCTGTTTGTTTCTGGGTCTAGGTCATGCACATTTTTTTCCTTTTCTGCTCTGACATTTGACCTGGTATTCTTTTTTATCAAACACTTCTTTATTACCAGCTAAATGAGAAAAATTTAAAAACAAGTTCATAACCATAAAATAAAACAAATAGAACAAGAGCCCCCCCACTGACCAAAGAACTGGAGCACAAAAATTTGTTGCACAGAAGGTAATCTAATTTTGCTCTTCCTCTATTATCCTTAGTGTGTTGGAGATCATGCTGCAAAATGTTAAAATATAAAATATGCAGAACAAACATTTTTAGTGTGAAGTTTGACATGTTTATATATTTCAGTTATTAATTCTATTTTTCAATTGATAATTGCACATGTGGACTAAGATACAAATTTGAGAGTCATTGTTTAATGTTTAATAAAGAAAATTAAACCACTATCAGAGAATTACATTTCAGAAAAAAATTGTATTGTATTAACATGAAAATTTACAGATTATAAATGGTGTGACAGTTGCTGTAACAGTATGATTTAAATTATTGCAAACACAAGGCAAAACACAAAATTTATTTACTTCACATTGACAAATAGCCTTTTGAGGTGTTCATAAATTTTAGTCATTTTAAGTCCATATATGATTGGATTACAAAGAGGATTATATGTTATCATTTGCAGCATAATTAAAAAATGTGCAATTTTTGAAATATCTGATTCCAGTCTAACTAAGATTGTCTCAAAAGTTACCAAGCAAGAGTAGTTAATTAAAACCAGCAGGTGAGGTAAACACGTCTGAGCAGCTTTTCTCCTGACTTCTCTGCAACTTTTATAAGTTATTATAAGAATGACTGTATAAGTAAACAGTATAAAAAACATAGGGAGAAGAAAAACATTAGTAAGAATAACTAAACCAAATACTAACAGTTTTGAAGTCACACAGAAATTATGATTTAGTAAGTTGTTGCAATAAAGTCCGTTCAAAGTAAAGCTGCAAAGTTTTTGATTAGCGTTCCCTATGACTGGCACAGCAAGATGAAAAGAAGGTATAATCCATGATAAAACAAGGAAAACCCTGACAGTTGTTTTTCTCATGATAGTGTGATATTGCAGAGGTTTACATATAGCCACATATCTGTCAAAGGCCATGGCTGCCAGCAGTAAGAATTCAGACCCACTCAAAGAGTAAAAAAGAAAAACCTGGAAGAGACAGGCTGGAAAAGATATGACCTGTTTTTCAGATAAAAAGTCAACCAACAGTTTTGGATATATTCCTGTGCTGAACAGAACAGAGTTGAATAACAAAGCAGCAATAAAAATGTACATGGGCTCATGGAGGTTTTTATGAATCACAATAAGACACACAATAGTAGAATTACTGCAAACAATCAAAATATATCCTATCAGCATGATGACAAAATAAACAAACCTATATTTTTCTAACTCCACATGACCATCAAGAGTAATGTATGTAACATTCATTTCAGTAATTAAGAACATGAAATGTTTTGATTTGAAAGAAGTAAGCAGCACACAAGTTAAAAGGTTAATCTCAGTTTAACACGGTGTACAGATATCCTCAATAATTTGGTTTGTGTGATGTGTTCTTCTGTGTAAAACAGAGTCAGACCAACTATTAAAAGAACTTCTATATTCACTGAGGAGCTCATTATCTATTCCATGTAGAGTTGGTGGTATGTCAACAACTTCATTATACTGAAAAGTTTAGAAACTACCTTGTCAGATAGTCTGGTTTTATGCTAGGAAGACTTGAAAGCCTGGATGGACCTTCTTTTTGTTAAAACCTAAAGAAGAAAAGACAGAGGTGGTGATTTTTGGTAGTTCCAGTGACTCCCTGACTGGTGTTGGCTCCTTGGCCCAGTATGTCTGGTCACATATTACAAATTTAGGGGTTAAAATGGATGCTGGACTTAAGTTGGAAGCCCACATTGGAGCTGTTATAAAATCCAGCTTTTTCCACTTGAGGCAGCTAGCAAAAATAAAACCTAACCTTTCTAATCAGTATTTTGAAACAGTAATCCACGCCGTAACCACTCGGTTAGATTACTGGAATACACTCTATAAGGGAGTCAGTGATTTTTCCCAATTTCAGAGTGTACAACATACTGCTGCACGTCTCTTAACAGGTACAAGAAATGTGAATATATTTCCACCATTTTAGCCTCTTTATACTGGCTGCCAGTACATTTTAAAATTTATTTTAAAATCCTTTTATTTGCTTTTAAAGCTCTTAATGGCCTTTCCCCACCCTACCTGTCTGAGCTGCACCACTAGCCTTTTGTTTTATTTAATAAATATGTTAATTTTTAGTCTTTTGAGTCCGTCCATATCTGGCTCATCCTCCGAGCCTGATAGTCAGGGCTTGACACGTTTGAAACAATACAGATAATAGTTTAGTGTCAAATACTTTGTTATTATTCTTTGATAATTTAAAACATAATTTTATGTAATGAATAATTTGTTAATTACATTCTATGCATTTATCATGTCAGGCACAGTCACCTGAAGGAACTGGGAATGAAACGCAGAAGACAAAGGCCAGAGCATTTCTCCATTTTATGAAAAATGGGGCCATCGTCAAATTCTACTGCTTTCTTCATGACTTGCTGACTCAGCTCAGCAGCCTGTCCCTAACCATGCAGCATTCCTCAGTGACGGTGGCCGCAGATCATGGCAGCCTGTCCAGGTTCAGAGATGTGAGCCAAGGGACTCTTTGTGCCATGTGGATTACCAACTTCTGTTACTGGCCAGAGGCAGACAGAAATGCTGGTGAATTGGGGCAGTGATTTTGTATCCAAACTGACCATACTAAACAAAACATTTAAGTAACTGATTTTATATTTTGTGTAACATCTTCCACATTAAAATTATATCTCTATTATTGTAGATTTTTGTGACTCTGATCTGCAGGATACGGTGGCCCAGAGGTGTGAACACAAATACAAAAGCTGCAACACAAATACAAAAGCCGCAAAATTAATACAAAAGCTGCAACACAAATACAAAAGCTCACAACGGAAATTAAAAACCACAACGGAAACTACTCAATGGTCGTTTTCATGTTGTTACACAATACAAAATCAGAAGCACAACTCGTTTGTATTTACGACTTCTTTGCTGAGTTATTAGAAACATTTAAATCACAGTACTACGTAGGCTACGTTACACAAACTCTGCAAATCGTTCATTACACTTCACTTTACAAATCTGACAGTAGATTTAAATATGGCAGCTATCCGGTTAGCAATGTTTGCATTTAAACACTTGTCGTGAGATAACATGACATTACTAAACTGATCGCGTTTAAATGTATTCTTGTTGTTTTTGTTGCAGTTGGATTTTGAATATTCAAGCTCTGCGGAGTTAGCGGCTTCTAGCTCCGTGGAGCTAGCAGCTTGAAAACTCACCGTTGATTCGACTGAGGGACTCAGATGTCGGCTTGCGGCTCTCTGCCGCTCGCTCCTATCCCAAGTGTACCTCAGCAATGTAATTTATTTAGATGCTTCTATATCAGTTTTGTCTCAGGAGGTCACAAGACAAGGACTTTATTTTATTTTTATTTCTGAAGCACGTTTGGTTTGGAAATATATTGATGGTCTCTAAGTGATTGTCCGCTTGGGATAGGAGCAAGCGGTAGAAAGCTGCTGGCCGACATCTGAGTGCCTCAGTCGGATCAACCGTGAGCTAGAAGCCGCTAACTCCGCGAAGCTAGAAGCCGCCAACTCCATGGAGCTTGAAAATCCAAAATCCAACTTCAAACCAGCTTCACTGCGGTCATTACCTATTACAATTAAACGTGATCTGTTTAGTAATGTCATGTTATCTCACAACAAATGTTTAAATGCAAACATTGCTAACCGGATAGCTGCCATAGCCTATTTAAATCCACTGTCAGATTTGTAAAGTGTAATGAACGATTTGCAGAGTTTGTGTAACATCGTACTGTGATTTAAATGTTTCTAAAGACTCAGCAAAGAAATCGTGAATAGAAACGAGTTGTGCTTCTTATTCTGTATTGTGTAACAACATGAAAACGACTGTTGAGTAATTTCCAATGTGATTTTTAATTTCCGTTGTGGGCTTTTGCATTTGCATTGTGAGCTTTTGTATTTGTGTTGCGTCTTTTGTATTTGTGTTGCAGCTTTTGTATTTGTGTTGCAGCTTTTGTATTTGTGTTGCAGCTTTTGTATTTGTGTTGACACCTCTGGGCCACAGTAGCAGGAGCTCAGATTTGTCAGACCTGCTGACTGTTCAGCTGTTCTCTGCTTCCATCCGGCCCCTGCCATCAAGTTGGGGCATGTTGGAAGCCTCAGGTCTCAAAAGCCCATTTTCATGGAGCACAGAGACAAGCAGAAAAGGGATGACTTTGATGATGAAAGCTGTGACAATATTTAAATGCATATCAATCATTTGCACATGCACATTTTTTGCAGACACCTAAATTTGTTGTTATTTTTCTGAGTTTTCTGAATTCTCAGTCTCATGATTATCTTTCTGCTCCATCTTAGCACTGCGGTAAATTAATATTGAAAGAAACAGTGTTTCTTAAGTTTTTTTCCAGTTTAGTTTTTCCATCCATCCATTATCTTAACCCACTTCTTCCTTTCAGGGAATGGTGCACGTATCCAGCAGTGACAGTGCAAGGGGGCGGGCTTAACCTGGACAGATCTCCAGTTCATCACAGTTTAGTTTTTATCTTTTAAATTATTCTACTTTCCAGCATCACTTTTAATAAGAAACCACACTTTTTATTACTTTGTACATTGAACATTTTTTATATAAAAGCTTTACTCAGCTTTATCAAAATGAATACGTCTATATGTAGTCCTGATATAAGTATGTATAAGAGTCATTTACATTTAAAAATATTGTAAATCAAGTTCAAGCACACTTTAGCATGCCATAGTCAGCTTTAATCACATTACATATATTTTCCCAACAGTGTTATTAGTTACTAGTGTTAATATTATAGGCATAGATTTTAAATAACTGTTTTTAAGAAATTTATTTCAAAGTTTCTTTCTTTTTTCCATCTAAACATATACATCAGGTGAAACATAAAAGTTTGATTTGATGACCCTCCTAGATTTATACTGAAGAAGCTTTTCATCATGCGAATTGGTTTAACAAGAAAAAAGGACAAACAAAGAGATGACATCTGTAAAACCAAATTTTATTTCATCAAATTTTTGACGTGACAAAAATGACACATGAGCATTTGCATTGGTTTAAACTGCTCAGACCTTCAAATATAAATCTTATTTTTGTTTCAGTATCTTGTTCAAAAAGGTCAGAAAAAACTTTGTAAATGTATTTAGTGATTTTTTGTAGTCCTCTTTTTGTAACAAAGTAAGAAAAAAATGTTTTAAAAATTAAATGACTAATAACCAATTATTTCATGAAATAATTTCTTCAGGTGCTTTGAAATCTCATTTAACTTAAGTCCATATATGATCGGATTTAAGAGAGGATGATACAGCACAGTTTGTAAAGTCATCACTAAACGAACTGTTTTTGAAATCTCAGGATCTATTCTTGGCAAAGAAACATCATAAGCAGAAAAGAATGAAAAGTTGAGTAAAACCAACAGATGAGGTAAACAAGTCTGTGCAGCTTTTGTCCTGACAGTTTTGCTACAATAACATGATATTATAAGTATTTTTGCATAGGTGAAAACAATATAAATCATGGGCAAAAACACAATACCTAGTACAACAATCACACCATACACAGATAGTGTTTTTGATGCCACACAATGAAGTTTGTAAATTGCATTATTGCAAAAAATTCCATTTAGAGTAAAGTTACAAACTTTCTGCTTAGCTGACAGAATAGTTGATCCAGCAACCAGACAAAAAGGCACAAGCCAAGCCAATACCAACACGAC
>JAVKLF010225591.1:0-15861 GCA_034783495.1 Millerichthys robustus | reverse complement strand
GGTGGAGGCGTGGTGAGTGGATGATGAGGAGCGGCTGTGTGTTGTCTCCCAGCTTGAATTTACGCCTAGGCTTCATATGCCTCTAATAAAACAAAAGCAAAATAGATAATATGATATGGTGGCTCTCTTTTAAGATTTTCTTTTTTAAATTGTCAGTTTTCCTGTAACTTTTTATTAGTTCTAGTTATGAGATCTATGTGATTTAGACACATATTTAAAGTCCATTGTTGTTAATTGCTGTTAACTGACCATGAAAATACTTCTGAATAAAACAGGTTTCTTGTCTCAGGTGACATTTTCTCTTAATATACTGACAATTCCAGAAGTACAAAGTTTATCAGTCTACTTTATTACTTATAACAAACATGTCTTTTGGCCAACTTGTGTTTAAGGGTATATTTTAGATTTGTCATATTTTATCTGTCATAAAAAGCTGAATATTTCGGTAGCTCAAATCCTAGATGTTCCCATATTTGGCCATCCCTGCATATGTTTTGATGTCTTAGCTCTTCCAAAAATAACATGCTTACACAGATTTGATCAAGATTACAGAAATACAATACAAACTAGTGGCATAACAGGATACTTATTTCACTTTTTCCATTGCATTATTTGCACCATCAAAATGCATGCAATTGGTAAAATCAGACTTTAGTGTTTACAGAGCCAAGGACAGTCAAGTCAGTAATAACAGGATTTTCATGCTGTAGCTATTTGTCTGCAAAACAAAAATGTGAAAATAACAACCTTTTTTTATAACAGATGGCTCAATGATTTGTATAGTTTTAACTGGTTGGGGTCTTAATTTGGTACTGGGCATGTTGCAGAAATGAGTCAAAGTTGACCATGTTAGTTATTGTAAAAAAATGTAATTAAGAATGTTTTCTATAGACAGTAAATGTTCACATTTCTATGCAAAAGGTAATTTGGAGATTAATTTACAGATTTAGTTTTTTGTTTTCCTATACCTAAACATTAGAACACATACGTAGCAACACCTACTGCTAGATATGCTTCCTTTAAAAGTTGAAACCACATTCTACTGTTATACACATGTCTCTATAAAAAGAATGTGTAAGCTTGTGAGCATAAAAAGTTCCTTCAAATGACTGGGGTCAAAATGGGAATAGGAAGACCAGCAGAACCAGTAGAGGAGTGTAAAATATAGATTACACCCACATAAGTGGCTGTCCATCAGAACCTGGGCTTTTCCTGGCAATATACCAGTTAAGACACTGCCATACCGTCTGTCTCCTAAATTATACCTATGAGAATGATTATTATACCATTCAGAAGAAATCTTTTCAAAAAGCTGGCAGATGCAGTAACTGCAAGAGACTACCGGAAGCCTCCGTCACATCTGAATAAAAATAGTCCTGAAATAGCTTGTAAACATGAATTAAGTTCCCCACAGTATGTGATACCAAATGGGTATTTTTTTATCAGCGTCAACTTCAGCTAAATACTTTGACAGTCTGACAAAGTGGGTAAAAAAAGAGATGTGTAAACTTTGTGCCTGTTTCATCACAATTTGAATGCTTATGAACTTCTCTGTAAAAATATAAATATATCTGTGAAGTTTGACATCAACTACAAATTTTAAAGGCTTTAAAACATTGCTTGAAAGTTTGACATGATAAAGAGTAGACTAATTGTGGACATTTAAAAATACTGCATTTTAATGAAAAAACTGAATACCTGTCCTCATAAAAATATTTTTAAAAGAGATGCCAGAATAACACAACCTATATCTATAAGTCATCCAGAGGACCTACTCAACTTGTTTTGAATGTTTTTCTATGATAATTATTGAGATGTATCAGGACAACAATCTATGTTGTTCCTTTATTTTCAGCAGTTGTTTCCAACATACTTTGCTGAGCGAGCAAAATGTTTCTGGGCTGACCCTGCAAGGGCTGCCCTCTGGTGTTCAATTTTGTGAAAAATAAATCAAGATATTAATAATAATTAGTAAAAATAAAGGTCTAGCATTCTTTGAAGGAATGCATATTGCCTGCCACCTTTCATACCAAAGCTTTAGACTAAAATCATTTTACCTTGAAAACATACAGAATTGTGTTTTTCATCAAAACATGAAACTTATGCAGTCTATTGCAAAATGTGTTACAAATATTGTGCAAAAAACATCAAGCTTTCCTTGTTGGAAAGCTTGATGTTTTGATGGAACTTTACAACTTGCAGTAGTGAAAATCCTTGGCAACAGCAAACATGTCAACTAGATGTGCATTCTCAAGTCTACCGCTGGGTCTCAGTTCAGGTGTTACAAAGTACGTAAACAGCAGCCCACGTAGGATACTTGGACACAGCCTATGTTTTCTGTGTTTTGTGAAGTGCATTTGTTCTCCGCATTAGTAGGTGCCCACAAAGCGCTGCAACTCCTGAATGGAGACACAGCCATGTTGAAATCCCTAGCACCAATAAAACATCTGGATGTGATTATGCCACATGTTCTCACACCCGAGTCGTCATATATTGATGTTTGGGCAGGTTCCTTCTTCGTCACATGTTGACGCATCGGGTACCCCCTTCCCGTCAATAATTGACGAGAAGGCTTCTCTCATTGATAAAATGACGACAGACTATTAGAATAGAGAATAATATTACAGAGAATATTACGAGATATGGGGGGTTAGGGTTATTAAGAGAATATGGTAATTTGATTATAATGGCAACCTGTAAGTGGTTTGGCTCAAAAGCTGATTAATTGTAGAGCTACAGAGCATAAATTATTTTATTTATTTTATCAAGGTTTGTCCAGTAGGTCATGAGTTGTTTTGCTAAAAGACAGAGGTGATTCTAAATAATTATTATATATTAACTTCTACATTAAATTTAAGTCAATATGTGTAAAATAGACAAATTTATAGCGATTTTTGACAGTTTCAATTAGGCTGATTGGTTGTGGTAGCCTTTTTGAACCAAGAGATACTCTCAGTATTAGTCTGAAAATTTCTTGAAAATCCTTTCTAACTGACAGACAGGCACAGATACGCAAAAGCATCATTGTCTATCTTTGCTTTCAGTGGCTGATAATTTAGGATAATAGAAAGATTCAATTTCTTACATAAAATATTTTGTCTGATTCTCAGAATAACATGTTTTTTTAATGAAGAAAAATAGTCAAGCTAATATATTCTGCTTACATAATAGCACAATTAAGTTTTTACCTAAATTATCCTGCCAGCTCATCTTTACCGAAGAAATCATAGGTTCCGTATCTCAGCAGACTGAAGTAAAGGAGAATGACCTTTCTTGACACAATGTTAAATTGGCCAGCAATAATGTGTTCTTTATTTTTTTGAATTTTTGGTGGAGTGGGCGGTATGTAAGAGGGAAGATTTGCTGTTAAAACTCTACCATTTTCACATTTCTCTATGTCATTGATGCCTGACGGGCTGTAATTTTTATTCTCTCAGTCCAGTGGAGCCTACTGAGCTGAAGATTATGGAGATGACGGTTTGGATTTTTAAGCACCGACTTCATTCGGTTTAAAATCTCTATAACATTTGAGCATAAATAAAAACAGATGCCTGCAATAAAACAGGCAGGCAGTGGAGCTAAGTGGCCTCGTGCTTCAGTGAACCCACATTTATTACTGTCGCCGTCAAATGAACATTTCCTCTAGTCTGTGTCAATCTACATATCGATGGAAATCCTGTTTGACTAATAGCTCTAACAGAAAGTCCTGCGTAGGACATTCATTTTCTAATTTCTCTGTCAGTGTCAATTTTGTTCTTCAGTCTTTCAATAATGCTGTATTTTTCCTGCAAAAAAGCCACTAAAGATGGTGTAAACCAGGGGTTCTCAAACTTTAGTTAAAGGTCCAAACCTGATTTCTGAATGGAGTTGGAGGTCCAAAACAATTAAGGATAAGCAAAAGCTATAATGTCAAGGAATTCAGATCAAAGCATTGCAGTTCCACTTTATCCAGACTATAACTAAATAATTTATTGTGAAAAGGAAGGATTGGAAAGAATAAGTTCACTTTAGGTTATTAAGACTTGATTAAAGCGATTTTTTTCTATATTTTAATGAAAAAACATGATAGAAACTTTTTTTAAAAATTTATTGTTAAATTGATCTATGTATATGTTACGTTTTTGCCAATGTAAAACACAGCGTATCAAAAATAGCCAGTAGGTTTTACAGAAATAAGCTAAACTTTGTTGTGATAATAACTAAAAATCATTCTGCTGATTGGCTCAAACTAAAAGTGACCCATGTGGGCTCACATGAGCTGACCTTTAAAACTTTGTTGCGCTAGTTAGGAGGCATGTCTGTCGATGATTGACTGATAGCTGCCAGCATGTCAGGCAAGAAGTTAAAGAGTTGTGTTTGTGGAAAAAATTACAAGATAAAATAATATTAAAAATATTTGTTTGAATTAGGTTTTTTTTTAGAAAAGACTTAATGATCTTAATGGAGGACATATTTAAACGGGCAGAATGTTTGGAATCAGCTGCCAGAGAAGAGGGATGCTCACTGACTCATTCACCACATGAGGGAGAGGAGGAAAAGCCCGTTCAGGTGGATGCTATGAGAGTATAGATAAGTGGTAGGAAGAAAAGGGTTGGGGGACGTCCTACAGGACAGCTTGGCCTCAAGGCTTGCCAGCAGGATAAGCGGGTCCTGGCATGAGTAACTTTAAAAAAGTCAATACAGGCACAGACTTTCTCTCTCTCTCTCTCTTAAAGGAGCCACCCCACCTTTTATAGTATGTAAACCATGCATTTAAATGCAATGCAATATAACTTGCGGACTGGGTCCACATCAACTTGTTCAGTCCAGACTCTGAACTTAGATCTACTAATCTAAACTGATTTTTGTCCAGGAAATTATGATTGTCAAACGATGACAGTGTTGACGCTCACAAACCAGTTCTTCAGTAGTGGCGATTCTGATTGTTTGTTTGCTGCAGGTGGAACATGACAGAAACTTGCTCCCCCTGAGTAATAATGGAGAAGGGGCTCAGACTGAGTCAGTCCCCACGCCTGCATTAAATGAAGCAGAGGGTTTGAATCATCTCCTTGTCTCTTTGGATGAAGATCTCTTTAAGTCAAAGTCCGAGTTTTCACTGACCCGCTTCAGGGAAGGTTAGATCATTACTCCTTCACTCCTACTTGAAAAATATATTTCACCTTACAAGCAAGATTTAGAACCAGTTTTTTGTGCTGCTCTCGAAACCACTCCTCGAAGATTTATGTAACCAAATAGATAAATTATTGCTTGCCACCAAAACGCAAAGACAGACAAATTTGTCTTTGCCCTCGTGTGTTTGTTATCAAAAAATCCCAAGTTATTGTAATGACTGAATAAACATCTACAACTTAAAGGCAAAACAAGGCCTTTAAAGGTCAATTTTATAGATCATGGGTCTCAAACTCCAGTTAATCATTGGATGAAAATCTACAGCTGAATAATATATAGATCTAACTCCATCCAAGATGGTCGTCACAGCCAACTTGCTTCAGAAAACAGAAAAAAACTACTAGGCTACTGTTCAGTCAATTTTACAAATACGCTGCTAAAAATTGGCATGGCTGCAGCTGAGAGTCATTCACAACACAATACTCTGTTCGTGAGAGTCGCTATCCTGCATGTTTTTGAAGTTCTCTTTAAGTTCAGCAAAAACCTGTTAATCCTCCTTCATTCAAATCAAGTGTTTTGGAGCAGAGAAAGCGCTAACACATGCAGGAAAGTGGCTCTCAAGGACCAGGATTGGACACCCCTGTGTGTTATTCATTACACAACATCTTCACTTCAAACTTTAGGATAAACTTTTGAATTAACCATTTTTGTAGCAAGAAATCATTTAATGGATTTAATGAAAACTCTCAAAAAGTAATCACAGTATGTACATCAACAACTGATCACTTTTTGAAGTTAATTCAGTTTAAGATGGCTTCCACTGCTACTAAATATCAACCAACACAAAATGAGTGTAAGTCAGACAATTTCACAACTATTGAGCAATGCTCTATATTTTATGTGGTAGCTCAGACTCACTCACAGCACATCACATATTCTGAGCATGAAATCTCACAGAACTATTTTCAAAATTTGACCAAAACTTGACACTTGTCCAGCGATATAAATAATGAATGAAATGAAAAGAGAATGACTATAACGTCATCATTTTTTAACATGGTCTAAAAGTCTCTCAAAAAAGTCAGAGGGCACAAATCAGTCAAATCATCACAACATGCATCCCTTCATGAGAGACGAGATGGAAAACTTTTGACTGACAGTCTACTGGAACCCGGAAAGAACCTCATTAAATGACCAAAAAAAAGACTATGTGTACAACATTAATCTTTTGCTGTTCTCTAGGATCAGGGAACAACAGAGATAGGATGGTAAACTCATCAGTTTTTCTAGAAATGCAACATACTTTTTTTCTTCTGCCACCACATGTATACTTCATGTGCATGTTTGACTTTGGAAGTCACGTTTGACCAGTACCTGTGGTGAAACTTTGGACAATTATTAAAAGATTGTTGGGTTTCAATGTCCGAAAAAAAACCAAGAATTCTTGCAGTGGGCGTGAATTGTGAAGAATTCCTCTTAGTATATTTGTCATATTTCCAGTAAACCCAGTTCTAAATCAAATCTAATGATTTTCTCATAATCAAGGTAACCAGTGATCCTAAAAACATTTATTCATAATAATATTAATATTTAACCCTTTTCAGATGCACATTTAAAAAAAAATATGCAAACTGTTGGCACTGATTGTATTATAGGCCATCAATGCTGTTTTTTTAATGATTGTGCTTGATGCAATCAAACTGAAATGTACTCATCTGAGCTACAGACAAACACGGGTACTGTACAAACAGTGGTATGCAAAAACAAAATAAAATGCCCCACAGAATGCTGCAGGTGGCATCTTTTGTGAAATATGGTTGCCCTGCAAAAACCTTCCATTGTATTTTGCAAATCTTGCGTTGTATAAAAACCTTTTCTTTAAATTTCGATTAGTATTTATTTTAATGAAAATTAGCAACAAAAACATTTTTATCACAGCGTTGTTTTTTTTTTCTCAACTATGATCATAATTTTTCTTTACTACAAATCATTAATTGATGTTGCTATTTAAAGCCGTACACAGTCTGCATTGATGTTCATTAGTGTAAAAAGCAGGTCGATGCCAATTGTACTAGCTTGACCTTTATCCTATTTACGGGCCGATATACGACACAGGAGAATGCTGGGCAGTAATTATAGACTTATCGGGTGTGCGATACACAGGTCATTTAGTGTCTCCATTCTTTGCTTAATTGATTGAAATTTAAAGGAGCATGAAAAACTGTCTTGTTTTTTTTTTTAAGATGTCAGTTTGAGATCATTTCTGGACAAATTGCAATTCTGCATCCAAGCGCTTGCTTGAACACAGACCAATTCAGGAGAAACGAAACAGATTGTGACTAGTGGTGAACACGTTACACAGGACCTAGCTGTCGTATCTAGGCTTTGACCTGATTTCTGTCTGCCAACACAGATGAAAGCGGAGTGATAATGTTTTTGCTCGTGTGTGTATGTCTGCAACGTTAACACATCACATTAATCACATGACAAAAAACAATCTTAGCAAACAGAAAAATGGTTTTAATATTGCAAAATTCACTTTTTAGCCAGCCTCACCATGTCTTCAGAAATTAGCATCTGGCCTTGACAAGCCCCAAGTTTACCTCAAGCCTGTTTCATATGTGTTTTTTTAATATTTGAAAGATTTAGAGATCATTTGTTTGCAGCAAGAAGCAGTTCCTTATTTTCTCTGTACCTTCTTACTCTGAGCTCACTTCACAGCAAACTATCAAGTTATCTGGTGTGATTGACAGCGCTGAGACACCTTGCAATGACTCCTGGCTCTGTCATGTTTCCTCTCTCTATAGCTTCTTTTCCTTTTCTTTTGAAGCTTTTTTGTATTTCTAGAACGCGTGTATGCCTTTCTTTAACCTCCCCAGGGACCTCTCTGTCCCCTAGCCTTTGGAACTGAAAGAAGCACATTCAATAAGAAAGCAGGCTGGATATGAAGCATATCCAGTCTATGTATGTATGTATGTGTGTATATATATATATATATATATATATATATATATATATATACTTTTTTGTTTCTCTTTGTACTTCCACCTCCTTCAGGTCTGCTACAAAGACGCTCAGCTGGAGCCTTTGCTGATTGACAGCTCTGGGGCCTGTTTTATCAACTCTTTATAAGCAATCATCTCTTGTTACTACCTCCCTTGATACAGGAAAAACTTTGAAAGTGTCAGACCACCAAATTTTCAAAGCTCCAATTGTTTTAAGTGGCCATGTGCCTTGAAGCATCGCTTAGATATGGAATCCATTCTAAACAAGGAACACAGAAGTGCTCCTGTACTCTGCAGCCCATCCTTAAGCAGGATGTCACTACTATTACTATGATTGAGTTTGCTGCATTTTCTTATCATTATTGCACACTTTCAAAAGCTGGACAATTTTTCAATCTGCTAACTTCTTTTTGCAGTTTTTTTTCCTACACTTCTTGTGGCAATTTGTTCCCAGAATAATTGTTTGGTGAGTAAACTGAGTGGCTCAGCACAAGGCAACAAAATCCTTCAGCTTACACAAGAAAAAAAAAAAAAAAAGACCAAACACGTTGAGATCAGTATTGTGTAATGTTAAACGAGCCACATAGACACTAATTTTCCTGGCAGTTAACAAGCTCAGTTTATGCTTGTTACTCTGAGTTCTCCAGCAGTGTTGTCAACTTAGCAACTTTGCTGCTATGTTTAGTTAATATTCAGACCCCTTAAGAGACTCCCTTTTTTATTAAATAGACAACTGGTAACAAATAGTGACTTTTTCTGGTACTATTAAAAAATGTTGAAACTTTTGTGCATGCAACTCAAGGGCTGGCTCATTCAAGTCTGGCAGTGGCTAAAGCTGGTAGATATGAATAAAAGAACCACAGTGTTCCATTTCTAATCTGAAAACAAAACAATGGAAAGTAAAAAAGTAATGTCTAAGTACCATAAACGTTGCTCAGAGACTGTCCTAGATTTTTACTTAATCGATAATCTAATTGTAAATTCATGATAATAAAGACACTTAAAGATGGGAAAACTTCATTCAGATTTAGCAATATGGTAATGCATCCACTTTAATATTAAAGTAACAGTAGCAGAATCTGAATACATTTTGGCACTACTAGCCTGCAGAATTGCACACCGCTGCTGAAAAAGCTCATGGGAAATTAGACAAGAGAGGTACCAGTCAGATGAGTTTGTTTTTTGTATGTTTCATTTAATTACACCTTAAAATACAAAAGAAATCTTCATTGACATGATTTTAAGTCATTTATTTCCAGAAATGCACTTTGTAGTTTGATGCAGAAATTGTGACAGAAACCTTGAAGCTCTCATGGCAGCAGTGTTGATTAAATATTACACAATAGAAAAAAAGACTTCTCTGACTTTATAAAGGGTCTTATAAGTATCAACGAGACCACGTATCAGTATGCCCTACATGTTGCCCCGTCATGTGTCGCCTTGAGCTTCACACAATCTACTGAAGCTTTGCACTACTGCTGCAACGTTACGCAACATTTCTATTTGTGAAACACTGCTAAAGTACACAGCAATTACCCAACTGTTGTTCTGCCTGTGACGGTGGCCCTGGGAACGCTGGCGCACATCTAGATCAAACAGTTGTGTCAAATTAAAGAGTGGGTTATCAGACCAGGCAGGAGTGTTTGATGTGCAGAGATGAGATGCATTATTATGGTAAATAAGCCCCTTATCAAGCTATTCCTACAGGGCCCTCTGGCTGAGCAGCCCACAGTAGTGTGTGCCCTTGGTCAGACAGATACATACACGCCCATACACACATTCACACACACAGTGACAGAGAGCATAAATACATGCTCTGTTGATCTTTCACACTCCACTCCAAACAGCCACCTGCTCTCCAAATGTCAGTCAGTCTCTGGCATAATTTGTTTCTAATCACTGACAAAGAGCGGGAAATGTCACCGTTTTCCGAGGAGGACGAATTCAGATTGATTTCCAATTAGTACTAAAACAAAATGCCAGTTTGCTTTTTCCTCCCGTATGTGTGTGTGTGTGTGTGTATTTGGTAGGGTTAGGTGCACACATGAAATAGTGCTTTAATTTTGTGTGTAACAATTGAGATAAGAAAAAAAACCTAAAGCAGCAGTTGCTATCCCAGAGCCACAAAAGGTGCTTAAATATTTTGGGACCAAAAGACATACTTGACAGAATAAATACTTTCTGAAATCCTAAACTAAATTTATCACATGCTGGAAACAAACAAAAGCTGAAGAATTATCTAAAATCTGATTGTGTTACATATGCAACTAACTTCACTGATTAGCACTGCTAATCTTTCTGAACCATGACTCAGCGACCCCTGGATCCTGTTTGTACGTGAAGACATTGATCCCAATAATGACAGATTACATGCTTGTGTGTTGCAGATGCCAGGTGCACAAACTGAGTAACAATGATATTGATGTGAGCATAAATAATTTACCCCAAATCCTTTTAACTTTGTGAGGAAAACTCAGACAACTTTAGGCAGAAGATGCAGCCAGAGCCAATTATGTTTACAGATTTGGTCTGACATGACTCCCAGGCAATAGTAGTTTAATGTGACACCAAGGAGTGGTTTCGCTTAGTTGTCAGTCCATAAATTGGATTGTGTTTAGTTTCTTTTTTTGTTTACAGTTTTCTATGTCTTCTTTACTGATTCTGGTGTTTTTTAAAAGTAATACAGTGCCACAAAGAGGCCTAGATAGTTAGGATAGTGTTGGAATAGTTCTCTGCATTTTCATGTCGATATATATTATATATATTTTTAAAGATGATGCCGTGTTTAAGACGAAAAAAAGACTGTTTTGGAAAGACAGTGTTCCTGTGTGGGCAGGGTATTTTTGTTTAGCTGGTTGTGAATCACTGTGTTAAAAGTTGCATAATCTGTTCTCTGTTGTTAACTATAAGAATAAATGTACTACCTGAATTCCCACCAACAACTAAAACACCAACCGCTAGGTTTTACACCCTCTGTTCCAGCACTTGGAATAATATCTGGCAATCACTATAAGAGGAATAATAAAACCTTTTCCCATATGGCTGCAGTTTTTTGTGAAGACAGTGGCTGAGCTGATCATTGAACGTTCCCTTTTTTTCTCACCAATTTCCTCACATGCACTTTCTGCCCTGTCAGTTTAGGTAAACACAGAAGTTTTCAACACTGCATTGAACGTCTTCTGACAAACTGCATGAACACAGAAAGCTGCTGTGCATGGATATCTAAAAAGATGCGCAAATCATTAATCAATCTGGGCCTGAGTGATAGCAACTAGGTAATTGTGCTACCATTTTTACACAGCCCGTTTTTTTAATGTTCAAAAATTCAAGAGACAAGGCTGCCAGCCTCTGAGACCGCACATGAGAAAAGTAAAAACATCCCAGCAAACATTCCATGACATTTTGGAAATTCATTTACAATTGTCATTGAATCGCTGAAATACAGCGAGATATTGGCTTAAGAGAACTTCAAAAACACACAATCTATTTGCCTTGTTTTGTTATTTGACAACTTCTTAAAGATTACTATTTGAGTGCAGTGGTCTTTAAGTAGTTGCCAGAAGTTTACCTTACACAGTCGTTTATAAAGGTTACTGCGAGAGGCAGAATTGCTGTTTACAATTATACTGTAAATAGCAAAATCTGACAAGTATCATTAAAAGTCTGTATACTGTACTGCAAGGCATATCTGAATTTTTAAAACAGAACTCTGTAAAGTTTTGGCTGTCACATTTTCAGAATCAGCTATCATAAACTTTTAAAACTTTTCAAATCAAAAACTTCATCTGAAAACCAAGACAGGAAATGATTTTCCCTCCAGCATATTTTACTGCATTGACTAACAATTTTGCAGTCTCCTGACCTTTATTCTTTTTTTTTACACAACCTTAATTGTCTGATTGTGTGTTTTACTCAGGACTTAAACACATCTTTGAATCTTACATAACAAATAAAATTTTCGATCGACCCATGTGAGTATGAGTGTGGTACCAATAGGATGTTGACAATTATATGTTTATAACGTGAAAGAAAAAAAAACAACATAAGAATGACTAAGAATTAAATCTTTACAGCATCTGTTCACCCAATACTTTTTCCTTTCTTTTCAGTTTATTCCAACATTTTTTTATTTGCTCCAAGTCATCAAAAAGTAATCTCAGGGCAGTGTACTGTAACGATTCATTTTGAAAAACCCAGAAGCGAAAGACACACAAACAATTTTAGATATTTTATTGTAACTCTGTAAAAAGGCAAAGTAGATTTAGACTGAAAAAGATAACAGCCTGCAGCAGTCTTCAGCTGGTTCTCATTTTGCCATGAAGGAGCTTCAAGGTGGCTTCAGGTGTGACCTGAGGGTCCCAAACAGAAGGTGAGAGGAAAATTGAAGTTGTAGGGCACTACAATTTCTGCAATGTGGAAAATGTAAAAAAACAAAACAAAAAAAAACCCAAAACAAAATCAGATGCTAGAATTGGGTGAAAATTTTCTAATTTGATATCCGTAACTAACGGGACTATTCTGATTGCTGCAGCTGTCAGAGAACGGTTTAAAAGTGGAACCCAGAAGGCAGACGGGACACGAGGGATCAAAAAACAAAACAATTTATTTAAATAAATACAAAACAAAAGCTGACAAGGCAGCAAAAACCTAATAACAAAAAGACTCGGGAGGGAGACAAGGGTTGAAACAAAAGTTTGCAGGACATAACTTGGCACAGGAACTCAGGACTCATGAAGCAAACAGAGAGACCAGGACATAAACAGGACGACATTCAATGCTCCGGAGCAACACTGAGGGCAAACATTTAAAAGGAAGGCTGACGAGGGTAATGACGAACACCTGGGGCAAAAAAATGAGGAACAGGTGACGGGAGGGGTGGAGCCAAACATCCACACATACACACACCAAGACAAGAGACACAGGGAAACAGATCATGACAGCAGCCTTTTATAGACTACTTTCTCGTCTCGGAGCACTCACATGTAGCCCAGTCCTTGTGCAGGATTTAGTAAGTTTTGTTGCCCCATAAGTGCCTGCAACTTGAAAATAAGTGATAACTGAACAATCATGACAAAACTGAAGAATGAACAAATGTTATTTTAACACTTCAGTTAATTGCTTCAAATGAAAACACATCAGAAGAAGTGAAACACAAGTTTATCAAATACTTTGCTGTATATTCAGGTCAACGTATCCCATTTAAAACAATATGTCAGCCATTTCTTTAATAAAAGTTCTGGTTTAAGTATTCCAGGGTTTGAGAGTCTTTCAGTCTGCCCTTTGTGTTCAACTAAAATAACCAAATGTGATAGAGTGAACAATGTCACATAATAGGCAACAGATTATCTGGCACTGACTGAAAGACACGAATGAGTAGAAATAAAGAGAAACAGTAATCAGAGAACTGCAGTCAGGAAAAGATGAAACATTTATTAATTCAAACTGTAATGTACAGTAATGTCCAGTTAAGTCCAATTACGATTCAATCAAGTTGAAACAGTTCAAAACAACATTAGGGTATTTATTGTTATAATCTGTATCTTGATGTTCCTGTAAGTTGTACTGTCAGGGTCACTGAAATGATTCAGAAATGATATCGTCTGACACTCTTTAACAAGTGACATTATACCGTGACTTTTTGATAAAATGTCTGTGACATCCTTTTAGCACAATATAGACTCCCAAAAGTAAAGAACTTTAATTTAGTTTTTTGTTTAAGATACTTTCTTTGCAGAACAGTTTTAGAGACAACAGTGAAGCTCTTGACTACACTCTGTTATTTGTCTGTGCTTTTAAAGTCTGTTGTCTGCCCAGAAATTACCCACTCTCAACTCACCAAGAGCCTTTAGTATTCAGCCTAACAGTTCACATCAGAACACACAATGAATTGAGTGGAGACTAGTTCTCAGTCTGCAATTGGAAAAAGACAGCTTTATTCCTAAAAACTTCCATCTTGATGTTTAGAATAGGAAAAATGTCAGGGATTCATTTTGTAGGCACTAGGGTTCTGCGATTCTTATTTAAGGCTGATATTGTACGTCTCAACACACCAACAATCAGAAACACTATGGTAATATAAATTATACAGAAAAAAACCCTAATGTTGACTCCAAGTAATCAAAGTCACGGCAAACCTAAAGAAAAAGAAAGAAAAAAAAAAACAATAACAAAGCAACTGTATTTGTTTTCTGCACTTGGATCCATTTTGCTTTCCATCCTGGGAGTTGTCCCAATTCAGAACAACTCAAAGCTTTAAACTGTATTAGATGTTTGGTTTATGTAAGATAAATTTGCATGCAGATTATCTCACTCCCCAGCAACTAAAAAGTCATTAGGGTCCTTGTTTTTCAGGCGGACGAAACATTTTCATTTGCATGAAGGTGTCATGCAACTGTGCAACTGCGTAGTAACTTAGGTACTGATGCTGTATGTCTGCAAAGTCTCATTGGTAGCATGCTCACTCAACTCTGAAATGCAATAGTCACACTCTGCTTTCACTCTAATCAAATATCTTGTCCTACAGACATACACATAAATTACACACAAAACACACACACACACACGTGCATGCACTCACACTCTCTGGACATCTGGGAATCTGACCTTGAAGACAAGATTCACACACAATCATATGCAGCGCTGCATGCCTGGCTTTGTGAATTAGTTGATTCAATCTTCTGTTTGCGTGAACTCAAGTGGCCTCGTAATAAAGAAAAATGACTACATTTACTTTCTGGGATCATTTATTTGGAACCTAACAAGTGTCGACTCATGTCCTGTCTGTGTATTCCTCCACTTAAATGTTCAGAGCTAAGTGTTCATGTGTATTTCTGCAGGAAGAGCATGTCATCATCTCACACATCATAGTGCAGTCAAAGTTTTGTTTTGGCACTTTTAAAAAACTTTTTTGCAATCAATCAGTCTCACAGTTTTTTCTAAAATAAAGAAAACATTTTTGTTGTTTTTTAACAGTCAGGCAGTACAACAAATTTTCACTGGCTTCCAAAGAGGGATAGGCCCTTGGTGTGTTATTTCATCCTACATACCACGCATATAATATAATAACATAATAACATAATATAATATAACAATATTAATTGTACTACTGGTTTTAATCCCTGGCATATTGATGGCACTTACAGATCTTAGTGTTTTCTTTCTGTTTGTATTCATAAAGAGTTTAAGAACTGAATTAAGCATCATCGTATAAATATATATTGAATCAGCCCAGTGCTATTCCTTTAATTTCAATATAATAATTAAGCCTCTAGTAAAAATATAAGTAATTAAAAACAACCTGAAGTTATGGGGAAGGAAGATAACTAGCAAAAGTTCTTGGAACAGAGGCAGTTTTTAAAATCAAAGGCTTAATAACCAGTAAAAAATAACAGCTGGCAGAGAACGGCTAGTTAGTTAAGAAAAGCCTTTTACATTGTTGCATCTTAATGGTGAAAAAATAAGATGTCCTTGTGAAACAAACATCGGTCCCATTCACTCTTACCAAACAAAGGTGGCTCAGCGAGGTGTCATTGTATATTTAAGTGCAACAAGCTTAAACTGTGGAACCAGCAGACTGACAGTAGTGTCACTGAATAAAGCAGGCCTACATGTGCTGCCCTGCAAATGAAGCTTAGTGTAACATGGATATGGGAAAAGAGCTTTAGATCCATTAAACCAGGGGTCTCAAACTCAATTTACCATGGGGCCACTGGAGGCAGAATCTGGTTGAGGGCGGGCCGCATCATGC
>JAVKLF010225419.1:0-14308 GCA_034783495.1 Millerichthys robustus | reverse complement strand
TCAAATTTTTGAAATAATTCTGTTGAAGCATGTTTGAAAGCAATGTCTGACTGTCAATTTGTTCATTTTCATAGAATTTGTCAGATTCAAGTTATTTCTGTGACCATTGTGGGTTTTTCTTTCATTAACCGAGGGTACCAACAGTTCTGTCCAGGTGTGTAGATTCAGTATGTAAAGAGAAATAATAGCAGGCAAGTCCGTCAAATCCCTCTAAATGATTTCTAATGAAAAATGTTGATGAAATTCCAATGTACCAGACAATGAAAAAACCTTGTGCCTTTATATCAAAAAGGCAATAATGGTTAACATTATTACCTTTAACATTACTACCTGCCTAGAGGACATAAAGGCATGGATGAGTCAGAACTTTCTTCAGTTAAATTGCTCTACAACCGAAGCCTTTTCCATCTTCAAAATATCTCTAAAAATCGCCCCTCTCTCACTTTTGCTGATGCAGAGAAACTCATCCAGGCCTTTGTCTCCTCCAGGCTTAATTACTGTAACACCCTGTTTATTGGAATCCCTGATAAAATCTTAAACTTCAGTATATTCAATACAGTGCAGCCAGGATTTTATTGAGCTCACAAATCAGAACATATTATACCCATTCTCAATAACCTTCACTGGCTTCCTATCACCTACAGAATTCAATATAAGACTGCTCTCTTTACTCATCAATGCATTACCAGAAACTCACCAGAATATTTGAAGGACCTTCTCGTTTCCTACTCATCCACCCATTCCTTCTGATCACAGACCAGTAATCTCCTCCATCTACCTCAAACTAAACTAAGGACCATGGGAGATTGGGCATTCTGTGTAAATGCATCCTGCCTTTGGAACTTCCTCCCATCTGTCTGTGGGCTGCACAATAACTGGCTGAATTTAAAAAAGGTTTAAAGACTTAAACTAGCTTACTCTGGCTCTGTCTGATGACATCACTGATTTTAGTTGTTTTTCACAGGATTCATGTAAAATTAAATGGTACCATGTTTCAGTACCTAAATGCAACATTGTGACAGCGAGGAGTGGAAAAGTGGGCAATTTTCCATGCTGGACATGAAGACAGCATTGCATGCACAAGAGCATAATGTCAGTAGCCGCCAGTCTGGTCAACAAAGCAAGCATGGCTGATAGAAAGCACTCAAAAGAATGGCTCCACTTTTCAAAATGAGATGCAGATTACACTGGCTACAATATTTATGATGCAAAGTGCAAGGCCAGCGGCAGGGATACTTTTAATTTGAGGAAGTACTTGGGTAAGCACAAGATTTTTCTCAAGGCTGAGGAGTTTTAACAGCCTCAGCTCTACAACTACAAATCCTGCATTCGGCACTGTTGTTCATATATAGTCATTAAAGTTTATCTATTGAGAATTGAAAGATTTAGAGATTTTATTAAGGGCAGCTGTGGCAGAGTGGTTAGGAGAGTTGTCCTGTGACCGGTGGGTTACTGGTTCCACCGTTCCATCCTCATTGCCTTTGTGTTCTTGGGCAAAACACTTCACCTGCCTTGCCTGCTGGTGGTGGTCAGAGGGCCCGGTGGCACCGGTGCGTAGCAGCCTAGCTCCTGTCAGCGAGCCCCAGGGCAGCTGTGGCTACAATGTAGCTTACCACCATCTGTGTGTGAATGACTGTAGTGTAAACAGCTTTGGAGTCTGTAGGGACTTGATAAAGCGCTATATAAGTACAAGCCATTTACCATTAAACAAATTACAGTGAACCCTTATTTATTGGTGGGGGGGTGTTACATTCCAGAAAGAAGAATAAGATTGGCAAAATGCGCAAATAGTTTGCTGTATTTTTGTTTACAGCTTTTTACAGTCCTATAGAACAAAACCAAAGATCAAAACCTGTCAAAATCAGTTCCAAGCGTTTGTTTAATAAATAAAAATAGAAACGTTTTCTTACAAATAACTGATAGTCTTTAGAAATACTGTAGAATGCTAATTTTAATGATCAACCACGCGCTTGGACACATTGTGACTTACCTGTATTTCTGAGCATCTTCGTGCTGACTCCACTCCGCTGAAGCGTTTTTTTTCTAATTAAGGCCGTGGTACAGGGGTCTTTCCGAGAGAAGAACATAGTTATGGGTAGTTGTTGGCGTTTTCTTCTAGGCAAGAATATTCTTATGAACAGATATGCTACCTTCTATTATACTGTGTTACTGTACTGAACTGTATTGTAATGTGGTTTTAGTTCAGGACGCAGAACACGATGTGCGTTCATACACTGTAAAAAAAAAAAGAAAAAGCATAAAAAACTGCTAAAAAGATCCACGAAACAGTGAGGCCGTGAAAGGTAAAGCGCGTTATAGCGAGGGTTCACTATAATGTTTATTACCACATAAAAACACATTAAAGAACCAAATACTGCTACTGCTGAGCGCCCATACTAATTCAATTAAAATAAAAACGCTGGCGTAGCAGCAACAAAGAATAAATAAATAAACGAAGTAAAATGAGACACAACGGGGAAACCAAAAAAACGCTGGCTCCTTTTGACTGAACCTTGTAACTACCAAACATTGCATTAGATTGCTTTCAATAAAATAAATGTGCAAAACTGTAAATAGAATAACATACTACAAGTAACATTTTTTTACATACAACATTTGTTACAAAAACAAAAGAACAAACAGTATTTTATTACACTTGAAACACTCTCAGAGATACATTTATACTTCTGGGGAAAATATCAAACAAGTTTACCACTAGGCTTCACTGGTTTTTGTCATCTGTACGGTTTCTCCTAAGCCAGAGGACTACAACAAAGATTGATCTTAATATACCTTACTAATACCTTAGTAGTTCAGTCCATTCTGTATGATCTCTTTAAAATTAATTTCCTGAGCTGTATTTAAAACAGACTCAGAACTTTTCTTGTACTTTCCCATGAAATAAAAAAAGACATAACCTTTAAAATGTTGAGTTCTGTTAAAATACTTGTTTGTTTGCAGCTTCCCTGCAGAGCTGCTGCCCTCTTACACCCACTTACATGTGTCACTTGGTTTCAGTGTTTCCATGAATTAATTTCTGCATCTGTTGACGATAAAGTCAACAGTCATCCTGCTCCCACTCTGTCACAGAGACGGGACCGACTGCACAATCATAATAGATTCATTTGCTAATTTTTTATGACTAATTAATTTGACAACAGTTTGTTGCAAAGGTCATGCTGCTATAGCAAAATATTTTTTGAAAAAAGATTTATTGACTTGCTTTAGGGAACCTTGGACTGGTGACCTTTCACCAGAACACAGAAAACACCAGCTCTCTGTAACCAGGATCAGAATCAGGTGAGTACAAAAAATAAACTGATGAAAGGATCTTAGAAGCTTTTTCATATTTGCCAAAACTCTGCATATAAAAATAAGAAAAATATGTTTGCACATTAAAACGGTTTTGAATAGGAAATTAACAACATTTCATAAGAATTATAACTCTTAAGAACCAAAACATGCAACCTGTAACACTGTGAGCAGTTTGTTATCAGTGGTGAGGGATAAATAAAGGCTTACAATATTATAAAAAGTATTGTGTAAGTCATTTTTTGTATGCTACCAAAACATCTCTTGAACAATTAAATTAAGTTAACAGAAACTTTCAGACAGTATAGTAACTTTTGTACAACTGAATAACTTGGAATTAGTCCAATACAAGATGGTTGCTAAAGCCAAGTGACCTTGAGAAAAAACAAAAAATGACATAACTCAGCCAATTTTACAAATACTTGCTAAAATATAGAGTTGCGGGAGCTGAGAGATGTATTACTATGAATTTTGGGTTGTCCTTTATTGTTTTCTTTTGTCAGTATATTTCCCTGGAATTGTTTTTTGTTTAATCGCTTCAGTTATTTTCTCAGTGTCTCCTGTCAATTCTCATTTCTTCCTCTGTCTGCTCTGTGTTTTTCCATCAGTCTCACCTGTTACCACTTTCTAATTAGCTCAGCTGCTCCTCATGATCTCATCAGCCTGTCTCTTTATATTCAGTCTCTGGTCACTCCACATCAGCTCTGCATTATTCTTCACTCCTCTCTCTGTAAGTTGTTGCTGTTCTGTTGGTGGTTTGCGTTCATTTACAATAAACATATTATTTTGCCTGAGTGTGGGTCCTTCTGTAAACTGAAGTCACTATTTATTTTAACTTTACCTTGAACATTACTCAGCAGCAGGTTTTTGAAATATTTAGAGTTCATCCTTGGTCTCTTTGGAATGAAAAGCAGTCTACCACAACTGAAAATGAGCTCACTAGCAGCTGAAGCAGGCAGACAAGTGTTAAGTTTTAGAGAACGTTTTTTTGTTTGTTTATTTTTTTGTACTGTGGAGAAGAGTTCAGAAGATCCATTTTGAGACACAGGAAAAGTACCCATTCATTCCCCCTGAACCTTGTGACCTTCCGGATTTCATTGAGAAGTAATCCTCCTCGTGTAATGAATTCAGCCTCTCTTGCTCCTCTTCAGCCTTTGCCATATGATCAAGTTGTTGCCAAATATAGACCAGGCCTATTCAGGAAAATAAAATTAATAAAAAAAGGTACATCATCGATATTTCTGACACTTGATAAATGCAGCAAAAATAGGTCATCATAATGCAGAAGTTGCACTAAAACTACTGCATCCACAAATGATGTCGAACAGAAACATGGTGAACAACCACCATTTACAGTTTAACATAAGAATATAATCCAACCCCTTCCTATGACATCAGCTCTATCAGTTCAGGTGCTCTTCAATCGGTCTTTTGCTTAAAAAAAATATTTTTTTCCTGTCCAGCATAGCATATGCATTCAGTAAGATGTGGTCTGCTGTGGCTTCGGGATTGTTGGGTCCTCTGCTGGGCTGGGTCTGGTTCTGCTCGCTTAATGCCGCTGAGGGGCAATTGGACCCTGGTGGTCCTACCTACCAAAACTAATAACCAAAACTGTTCCTTTCCCATGCATGAGCATAGATGCTCTTCCATGTCCGATCACCATTAAACACGTGTGCATGATCACCTGCCTCATCATGTGTGCACACGTATCACACACTTGTATCACACACACACTTGTATGCATGTTGTATTACTTACAACCCAAGTTTAAATACTTGTTGATCTGTTTCTGCTGATATAATTAACAATTAATTTGTTTACTCTTTTTGTAACTTCTCAGATCTTTGTGTACTTTGTATACTGTGTCAACTATTGGTTTCTATTACTGTTGTTGTTATTGTTATCTGTTCACCCCCCCCCCCCACACACACACCCCCTCCTGTCCTTTCTTTTTGTGTTCCCCTCAGCCTTTGCTGTCCAGCAACTTTAAACAATAACAATAAGTAAAACTGTCGAGGCATTGAAAAATCAGTTTAATCCTTTCTTTGCTTGTAATGGCGGATGAAGCAAGACCGCAGCATAGTTTTAAATAAAAATTTGACAGTACAAAAATCGAAAGTTTAAAGTGGTTGTGTTTTCAGGAGTTTGTCATTTGCAAAGATGTGTTTTTAATATTATTATTTGCGGAAAACATCAAAAATTAACTTGTATGGCGAGTCCCTTAGTTCTTCATGTATTACCTTTAACCTAATTTTGTTATTTTATAATATATATGTTTTCTACATATTTTTAATGTTTTGATCTTTTGTTTAGCGCCGTCATTGTTGCTAGGCGACAGGACATATGCCAGGGTAAGGAAGGGAAGGCTTGACAGTCCAAATTCACAGCTGCTCTTTTCAAGTCTTTGTGGTCAATGTAGGACCCAGCCCACGTTGATCGGATAGGCCGGATCCTCTGGAGGATGTGGTCTCTGAATTCGGACACAGCCTTGGTCTCACACTGAAGGATGTTTAAAACCTTCACCAGTAAGAAAAGCAATGCAGGACACAATATTTAAAAAACTGTTTTATTTACTGGTGTAGTGGGGAAACTGTTTTATTTACTAGTGTAGTGGGGAAATGTTTTGAAGAGGATCAGTTCAAGAGAGAATACAATGAGTATTTAAATTTTTATTAATATAATACTTGTCCAAACTGAAGTATTGGCTCTAACGATGCTTGTCGTTTTCTTTCAGGCTTGGAGAATTTCAGAACCAGGCTGGTCAACGTGGGATTCTAGTAGGTAAGTAATATTCAGACAGAGAGAGTGACAGTTGGAACCAGAGATGGTGGCAGACGTCGATAATGTCAAAAATAAATGAACATATTTTCAGAATGGGCTTTGTGGAGGAGTTGGTATCCAGACAGCATTCAGGAAGACACAAGAGGAATGTCTTGAGACATTGGAGGTAAGACGTCTCAATAGATTTACTGAAAAAACACACAGGTTCTTGAGTTAGACCAAAAGGTTATTTCTTAAAGAATCACTCAGGGGCTGTAGGCTGATATCACCCTATGGTAAGTAACACTCCAGTGTCAAATAATGGAGAGACTCATTATATGCTGGTCTGGGCTCATCAGGTCATAAGCAGCAGCTGCGCCAAACAAGCTGCAACTGTCATTCATGAACTATAGGCTGAAGTTATCTCAGACACGCAGGAACTGGAATCCTCACATAGAATGTTATTTTTGGATCTAATTTTAGGTAAAATCATTTTGTTTAAGATCAGATTTATTTTAAATTGCCATTCAGCAAACATGAGAAATGTGCTTAAAAACTTGAAAATACAATTACCATACTTGCTCCTAAGGGAAACCACCATGTGCCAATTGACTCATGTGGCTGCATTATAGATTAGGTATGTAGCATGAAGAAGACCCCAAAAATCCCATGAACCTGGAGTCATCTTTTATCAGTCTTTAGGGCAAAGGAAACACTTGGAGCTTAAAATGTCTGTGTTGCAAAAACAATCCTTGGAACTGTCATATGAAGCTGCAGCTTTGTGAGTCACAACTGTCCCCCCTAACACTATGTTTTTGTCTTATTGTCAGTTTACAGTTTGAAGCTGGCAAATGAGACAAAACAAATTTGCCTGAACCAACCTTCAAAACAGAAGGTTTAGTTAATTTCAGAGGATAAAACCTTCTTTACTGCCAGACTTACTTTATAGATAGGCAATCAGCCAAAAAAGGAGTTGCTTTTCCCCACTGTCCTCCTCCTCAGCCAGAGAACTCCAACCTGCTTCAACTCTGACACCTAACACTTCCCATAAAGACTTCCCCTGGAGAGTAAATCCATCCCACTGTTCAGCACTCTGGGAATGTGTGCCATGCATGAAAGCAAGTGCGCAATGCTCCACATTACCAGGTTGTGAGCCAGTCTGTCATTGAGCGAGTTCCCCCAGTTGGTTTATATATACCGCTACTGTTGTGTTGTCTGTTCTGAGCAAAACATAACTCTGTAGCAAGTATACTAAATGTCTTAAAATCAGAAACCCTGCCTGTATTTCCAGGTAATTTACATGTGCATGACGGAGCGTCTGCGGCAAGGTCCAGTTCACGGACATCGCCTTAAACATGGCTCCCCAGCCTGACAATGATGTGTTTGCTGTCGGAGCTTTCCTTATGATCACCACTCTAGGACTCCCATATCCTGAAACAGGTCTGTGTGGTAGACTGAAAGGACAGTGATCATCTTGTAGGAGAATAAGATAATTAACTTGATCATGAGTTTATGGGGTTTAAATGCCCGGTAGTTGAACTTGAGTAAGAGTCGAAAACAAAATTCCTGAACTCTCTCTGGGGACGATTACAGAACTGGACAGAACCATTAAGATAAACAGTTTTTGGGAAAAACAAGACTCAAAGCCAAAAACAGCCCTCCCTCTTCTGATATGAGGTCCCAATACACACCAATGTAATTCTCATCTATAAAAGCATGTTGAACCCACAATATCTTCGGAAGGAAATGCTTGTATGTTGTGAAATGAAATGAAATGCGCAATAAAGCTTCCCCTACTGGCGAGATTTAAAACACAAGACTATCAGATCCAGTCTCATTTATTTCTTTAAGTGTGAAAAGAGCCAAGATCCTTTGCTTTCCTTTTTCCCCCCAACAATCTTCAGGTTTGTTATGGACTGTGCAGCAGACCTGTACACCTTTTGATACATTTTTCCCTAGAGCGCAGGTCCTGCGGCTGCCAGAATGGAACTGTGGTTGAGATGGAGGTGAAATGTGACTGCTTTACCACTGGGGTGGGGGCTTTGCCTTTAGCTATTTCTTTGAACCTTTTAAGGTCACTCAGTGGTGAAACTCTTTGTTCCAATAACGCATCATCTTTTTCTTATTGCACCAAAAACATTAGGATTTGACAAGTCAAATCTCTCAGTGACAGGGGACATTGGGTAACAGCTTGTTTCAGTTGCAAACAGCTTGCTTTGGTTAATTTCAGACTGTAAATATCAGGCCATGCTTTGGTTTTCATGAATATTTATTTTCAGAAATTTGCTAATGCAGAACCACCACAGTATCCTGATACACATCTACACCTAGATAACGACTTGGCCAATTTTGTGTTTTAAAGAAATTGATTTTTTACTTTCAGGTTAATAATACTCTAGAAGCAACAGCCTCCATGCTGTGGGAATCAATGAAGGTTTTTTAAAAGCAAGAAATTATTTCTTGTAGGGCCCATCTAAAAAAATCTAAAGGAGAGAAACTGGCCAGGGTTTCTGAGGGAACAGGGTCTGTAGTTTTTCCTCTATGCAGCTTCAAAACTATGGAGGACAGATCCTGTCATAATTGGAAATAAAAACAGAAATATATATATGTCCTTTTTCTATTTCCTCAAACATGCATTTTCATCAAGAAATGTATATATTTTGTTTTGTTGTTTCCTTATAAAAGCCTTTATTCATTTTACATTGTCTAGTCTCTTCTTTTTCATTTTCTGTCTGTATTTCTCCCTTGTCTTTTACAGTTTGTATTTCTGCTCTTTTTCCATATACATTTCTGCCTCATTATGCAAATTAGGAGGGCTGCCTTTCTGCTTCAGCTCCTCTACGATTGGTCCATAAACAGGAGCCAAACTTTATGATTGCCTTTCAAAATAAGAGCATTGTTCGATTGGCCAGAAGTTCGAAGACCTCTGTTTCTTTCTATTGCTAAAATTGAATTTCTGAGAATCCTGAAGGACTGAAAACATCCTCCCAGCAGTTTTCCAGACAAAATCAGACCATCATATGTTAACACAAAAGTATTTACCCACTTCATTGGTTGAGTGTTTTTTTTTTTTTGTCTGTTTATTGCTTTCTCTAATACGTACAAACCTGTGCGTTTCAACACTCTTCAATAATGACTAGTAATAACTCTCTAACTTTACGATAGCCTGTCAAAATAAAAGCACACTTCTGGCCAACGTGTTATATTACCAACACTTATTATATTACCAGCTGGAATTTATAATAGAAATGTTTATTTTTATTGTCATTTGTGTCTGTTGATAAAGTATATCAGATATGAATTGTTTTACTTCTTGTGCCCACAATCCCTCATTTAGGATATATCATTAGTGCATCAAATGCCACATGACGGCCCTTTCAAGCAAAGTCTGTTTGTGGAAGGCATGTTTTATTTTTCTGCCTATATGTGACCCTAATTATGGAATTAAGATAGGATTTTATTTAAGTAGGGCACCACTGATGCCTAGCTGTGAAATGTTAAAGACCACCACTGATAGGATTTGTTGTAAATACCACAGGGATCAGATTCAGTAAACAATCGTACATACAATCCCATTTCCAAAATTGGGTAGAAAAAGGGTGTCAAAAGCAGAGCTGAACTCTACAAAGAGCATAGCTGCTTTTGTGTGTTCAGTATTTACCTATCGTATTTATTTGTGTTTTCTTATTTTTTGTGGAGGAGCAACACATTTTAAACCTGTACTTTGCTTTAAGTTTAGCCTATTGGGGGAATTCATAAAAGCTTTTTGCAGGTGACTCTGTAGGCAGTGAGTTTCTGATGAATGATTTTGCACACGGTAAGGCTGATTATGCTGATATATGCTGCTGTGTTGCTCAGCATGTCTTTAGTTCTCTGCTGGCCACCTCATTTGTGCCAACTGCTTTGTGCACATCGATCTGTTTCAAGGTGACTCTCACCTTGTAATGATGTAGCACCAGTGACGCATCTACAACAGATGGGTTGGTGTTGTTTGAGGCAGGCTTACCCCACTGCGTGTCAAACATGAAAAGAAACGTTGGTTTGTCCTGAAATAAAGCTTTAAATACTCTAAACATGTTTGATGAACTGAGAGACTGAAACAGAGCATACTGTATTTATTATTGCCCATCATCAAAAGCAAAAGTGCAATAATTTTTTTGCCCATATATCTGCACAGTGTATCACAAGATGTTATTCTTTCAGATAGACAGACAAACTAGCCAACACAACCTCCTTGGCATAAGTAATGAGGCAAGCGGAAAATGTGAAACAATAAAAAACATTAAAATCTGACAAATTCCAGAGTGATATTGCACACCAGAGGCATCATGTATCAGACTGAAAGTTGGCCCAAGGACAAAATTAGAAAAGTATAAGCACAAAAATATTCAGCTGTATGAAACCTTTTGCGTACGTTACTGCATACCTTTCTTTCATACATTCCAACGAATGAAGCTGCAGTTGTCAGAACAGAGCATACTCGCCGAATTACTGAAAAATAATTGCCAAATCTTTCAGGCAACTTTGCTTGCTGTAACAACCCCTACAGAAGAGAGCATCTGAAAGGAAAACAACAAAAACAACTCTTTTATTTTTTATAAATCATATGACTTAAATATTGCTGTCGACATGGTAATTCAATTCAATTCAAAAATACTTTTTTCATCCTTGAGGGAATATTACAATAAAAAATCAATTGGCAGCAGAGGCAGGTTCATGCAAAGGCCATTTTTTTTGGAGTTGGTATTATCCACTTTAGGGGCTGTTTGGTTTGAAACAGGCACACAAACATCTAACAATTGTTTTGTTAGATGTGCAATCACAGGTAACATCCATGCATTTCTTTACCCATTTTGTCTGTTCTAGTTTCTTTGCAAGAGGCAGGCACACCCTGGATGGGTAGAAGTCCATCATAGGGCAACTTAAAGTCAAATTACATGCAAAATGAAATATATAAACATTTAAACTCCTCCATCATGCTATTTTTACCTTTTTGGGAGGTTTTAAATCTCAATTAGGAGGGTCATTCACCTCCATAATTTGAGCCATGGTAGTGCATCCTGTGCTTTGTCTTCATTTCACTGTAGTTCTAGTTTCTTATCTCCTTGTCTGACTGTCCTTCCTGCAAGCCTCTCATCCATTGACTGCTGGGAAATGTTCCAGATTAGATTCAAAGATTGCTGAAGTTTCAGGCTTTCTAATAAAGCGGCTGAACGGATCCATTAAAAAGTGTGCTGTAAGATAAAGCTGTGAAGTATGTGGGCATTTCATGGACCGCAGGGATCCACATGGTCTTTGAGTCTAGGATGTTCCACCACAAGATAGCAAATAAGGCCAGACAGAAGGGTGGGCAGCTGTGAAATGTTTCATGTTGTGGTAATAAAACATCATAATTGGATCTTGCTTGTATACAAAGATGACAAAATGTTTTCAGGACTCATGATGTGTGATTTTAAGTGCTTGTTATCCTGACAGCAGTGTATTTATTCAATACCAAAATAGGAAGACCACTTAAAAACGAATAGGCAGTGACTTTGAATTTATTTGATTGATTTTTATTCGAAAAAAAATTATTGCTTTTCCAGTTGGGGTGCTTTTTTCATCAAAACAACTCTCACCCACAACACAGGCACCGCACCGCAACGCACCATACAAAATTGAAATCACATGCCCTATAATTAAACAGCCCTATATTAAAAACACATAAAATCAATAAAACTAAACCAAAATGTTAGCCTCTCAGACAGTGTCAAAAGCCATGTAGAAGAAATGGATTTGAAGAAGTAATTTATAAATTGACTGGGAAGAGGTCTTTCTAAAGCTCCTTCTCTGGGGGTGCGCCTTTAAGCAGTTCTTATTGATTGAGCCTTGGTCAAATCTATTTCCATTTCCACCTGCATTTTTTGGTCCACCTCATCGGTGGAATCTGACTACCGAACTACAAAACCACAATGACTGAAGCCGCCCGCTGATGATACTCCAACAATCACACCCATACAGAGAGGGTCACACTGCCATGGAGACACACCTACGTGAGTATAATCAAACAGATGTGAAACAGAGACTTGACAATGGAGAAGAGGATAATGTCCAAAGGCAGGTCATTCCACATTTTAGGAGCAGTAACAGCAAAAAAACATCCCATCTATTATTTAGTTTCTGGGACACTCGGCTGGTCTGCTAACCTGAGAAAACATAAGGGATTATGGAGTGTAGCAGCCCAGGTTAGGTAGAAAAACACCATTTAAGGATTTAAAAATATATGAAATCATTTATTCCTCCATCAGTTCATCTATTTCTTGTGCATTCTGCTCTGTCTTCTCAAACCCCGTCAGCCGTGGCAGATGGACACTTGTACTGAGCCAGGTTCTGCTGGAAGTTTCTTCCTGTTAAAGGGGAGTTTTTCCTCCACTGTCTCTACATGCATGCTTGGTATGAGGAATTGCTGTAAGGTCTATGACTTGATGCAATCTGTTTGGTTTCCTTAGAAACCTTTTGTAATACCTTGAATAATTAATTGGGCTTACTGTACTGTTTGATAACTAGAGTTAATTGAAATGTCTGTATGACTCCCTTTTTAATTATTTCTTCCCCTGTAAAGTGCCTCAAGACGACATCTGTTGTGAACTGGCGCTATACAAATAAAACTGAATTGAATTGAAATTAATAATATATCCTTACACGTATAGGAAGCCAATGCAACAAGGCTAAAATAAAGAAACTATTCTCATAAAAAAAAAAGGTTTGCAAGTCCTTTGGACAGGTTTGTCTTTTCTGAATTATTTCATCTTGTCAGGTTCTGAAGTTTTTGTCTCCATGTGTTTCTCTCCTCTCTGTTTTCCTCCTGGTTTTCAGCTCACCTGTCCCTCATTGTCTTCAAAGTTGTGTCTCATTGTCACCTGATTAGACTTCTTTATATTCAGTGCTTTGTCTTTCACTCCTTGTTTTTGCATTGTCTTGTCAACCCGTTTCTAGCCCGTCTCTCACTTCTCTAGTTTTTGTATTTTTGTAGTTTTTCCTGGTTAGTAGTTTTTTCCTTGTATGAGTTATTTTTTTGTTATCGCTGCCTCGTCAGCCTTTTTGTTTAATAAATTGCGTTTTTTCACCAACTATGTCTCTGGACTCGCCTGTGCTCCGGTCTCTGCCTGAACAAACCTCATTATCTGACATGTCTTTTCTCAGACTTCTTCAGTCTGAGCAGTTAACTCTGTACTTATAATCTGTACTTTTGCATTATGGATCAACAAGTTTAACTGTCATGATCAAAACTGGTTATTCATATGTTGAAGAGCACCATCAGCCTAATGACCTATGTCCTTATCATGTCCTATTGTTCTCAGTGAGGTGAGTCATTCTCACAATAACAGCATAGCAAGAGATTGACAACTGGACCTAGAGGCCTCCACCCCTGTTTAATGACCAGTTTCTCATCACAAAAATGGCTTCCTTTACTCCTCTGTCAAGCAAAAGTTCCTCCCTATCTGGGACAAGAACATCTTCATCCCTGAAAGAGTGACTACTGGCCTGTAGATGACTGCAGAGTCCTGTGCTGGACCATCCATTTGGCCAGTGGCTGTTTAGTTTCCCCAGTGTACAGCTTTCACAATATTATTTTTTTTTGTGCCGGGGGTCAAACTAAACCAACCAGCCCACAGAATCCTAATGATGGGTTCATAACCAAAATAAGTAAATCTGTATGCGATAAAAATAACAAACTTTCTGGTGAAATGCATTGCAGTTGACTGCTTATGACATAATAAATATTTACATTCTTTTTAACTGACTTACTGTCATCATCATTATTATAAACATATTTTGAAGGTTTATGATTATTTGTCTTCCTTGGGAAGAATTTTGTTTCAATAAAAAGAGTACTGCGAACAACTGGATTTGTACCAATAATGATTATAAATGTTTAAAAATCATCTAACAAAGATGTTAACTATTAAAGGCTGGAAAATTAGCCATACAAATAACTGAATAATAAGATTGACTGATAAATTTAGTAGTTGGAGGAACCAATAAATGTTTGTTCCTGTTTGTCTGTGTCTGCTTGGTTAAAGAGCTTCTTGAGATTAAGAGGAGTATGACCTATAATTTTACCTGATATTCTCATTAAATAGTAAATCTGAGTTTTAGATTTGTCTCTTTGGCTTTATTTAAACCCAGAGTTTGCTTTAATATGTTAATGCAGTGGCGGGCCGTGCATTTAACATCTAGGCCTTCAGTAGTGCTC
>JAVKLF010225001.1:0-15974 GCA_034783495.1 Millerichthys robustus | reverse complement strand
TTAGATTTGATTTTATAATAAATGGTCGATTTATTTCCGATCAAATTAAGATCACTTGTTCAGACTACTTATTCGTGATTTTACTGAAATGCACAGAAAAGGTGAATTTACTAAAAAGAAAAGAACCCTTTGATTCCTCATAAAATACTTTATGAGAAGGTGTAAGTTTCAACTCAGTATTTCACGCTGAAGTGCTCTTACAGTACTATGTATTGTTCATAGACAGCATAGGTCCTGCTCACAGGTGAAGGCAGGATGGAGCAGAAGTTGGGACGTTGCTTCAGTCTGTGGAGGTGAAGAAAGACAAACCTCAGTTTATTTGTCTGTCTGTGTCCCAACTCTCCTGAACACCTCTGCTCCCGATAACAGGCTCTGGTGGTTCAGGACTAGGATTAGGGTGGCCCCTGGATGCCTTTGGAGGTTTTTTGTGATGTAAGAGCGAAAAAGTTCTGAACCTGTGGACATGTACATAAAACAGTCAACAGTTATTCTTTTTTTTTTAGGCTTCATGTCGTGAAATGAGGTGGTGTTCTGCTTAAGATAAATATTTTATTGGTGACTGAATATTTCTCCTAAAGCTGACCTTTCACTAACTGAGGTGTAATCAGTTGTTCCGGTTGGTTGTCTGATGATTTCATTGCTCTGGATCAAACAGATATTTGTCTCAGTCAAACTGTGCATCAAGACTTTTTTATTATTTTTTCTGTTTAATAAATAAACAGCATAATTGCTTAACTTCAATAAACATGCATTTTACAACACTGAAAATCTGGCTGAGATCTCACAGCACTGTTAGAAAAACCCCCAAATCTCCCTGTTTACAGGCTAATGCAGGCTAACACACAGGCTAATAAATAAGATTGTTATTGTTTTGTTTCAAAGGCAAGAAGTGCAGAGATCCCTGAGCTGAGGACAGAAGCCCTCCTGCGCTCCAGCAGCAGCAGCACGGCCAGCATGAAGGTGAAGAATGTCAAGAAGTAAGTAGAGATGGACTTCCTGTCCTCTCCACCATCACCGACTCATTTTCTGTTCAGGTCAGAGACTTCCTGTCCTCTCTGCCATCACTGACTTATTTCCTGTTCAGGTCAGAGACTTCCTGTCCTCTCTGCCATCACTGACTTATTTCCTGTTCAGGTCAGAGGCTTCCTGTCCTCTCCACCATCACTGACTTGTTTCCTGTTCAGGTCAGAGACTTCCTGTCCTCTCTGCTATCACTGACTTATTTCCTGTTCAGGTCAGAGACTTCCTGTCCTCTCCACCATCACTGACTTGTTTCCTGTTCAGGTCAGAGACTTCCTCTCCTCTCCTCTCCACCATCACTGACTTATTTCCTGTTCATGTCAGAGACTTCCTGTTCTGTCCACCATCATTGACTTGTTTCCTGTTCAGGTCAGAGACTTCCTCTCCTCTCTGCCATCACTGACTTGTTTCCTGTGCAGGTCAGAGACTTCCTGTTGGGGTCTCTTCCCAGCGTGTCCTGTGGGGCTCTGCCTCCTGGTTTTACCTGTATCCATACAGACCTCACACAGAGCTGTGTTTTTGTCTTACAGACTCTCCTTCACAAAGGGCCACTTCCCTAAACTGGCAGAGTGCGCTCACTTTCACTATGAGAACGTGGACTTTGGTACAGTTCAGGTACAGACCTACCCCTCTTCTTCCTGCATTAATGTTACATTTATTGACACACAGCCAGAGTGATGAACCACTAACAGAGGTTGAAGTGATTTTCTTGATGGTGGAGCAGTCAGGGTCTTTAAGAATTGCTGAGCTTACATGTTTTTTCTGGTTCGGCTTAGCTCCATGTTGTTGGAAAGCTGTGGATGAAACGGAGGAATGCTGGCTCTGAACTCATGACAGATTTTTTTCACTTTTGAGATTGGAGATGTCTCTGTGTTCACTACTTAATGAGGAAACTGAATGTAGACCTGATTTCCTAAAGAAAACATTTTAGATAATTCTGTGTGTTTGTGTTAGCAGAGAGAAAGATGGATTATAAATTAGTCAGACTAAATCATTTGGGTCTGGAGATGTTTTCAGGGTTTTAACTTGGTGTGTACAGAAAGTTTCTCATCCTGTGTGTGAGGATTGGGGCTGCTGTGCACCAGCAGCAGCCACACCTGTTGTCACTCTTCCTGATTGCCAGCCTTATTTAAGCTACACCTGGAGAAGTCGACGTTGGATCATTGTACTCTCTGGGTATGCTCCAGCTCCTACACCTTCTTCTATGATCGTAATGTCATGAATCTCTCTCTCTGTGTGTCTCAAGGAACCCTCGTGAATCACTGGATTGAACTTGCCACCGAAAGGTATTTTGTCACTAGCCACTGTTGTCTCCAACGTTTTGTACAGTACACTGGATCGGCACCTTGGATTTGTATATACACCATTGGACTGCACACCACGGATCTCCTCACTTCTGAGCCTCCTACCCTCCTCGTCCTTGTAAGCTCCTCTCCCGCACTGTACATTGTTATCACTACCTGACCTTGTGTAACCCATCCTCCTGTTCCTTCCTGTAGCTCCCTACCTGAGCCCCAATAAAACATTGAATATATATTTTACTATTTGCCTCGACTCGTTTCTCGTTGCTCTGTACCGTCATTTGTCCCGCATTCTGATAGAATGATCCAACCCAGCAAAATGGCGCAGAGTAAGCGAGAGAACCGAGCAGGCCTCTGTGATTTAGAAGAGCAGCTTGAACGAATAGATAAACATGACTTACTCTTTCAGCAGATGTTCCAGCAGCTCCAAGCATCCAACGCTCTGGTAGAGAGTTTGGGAAATCGCATTGTTGCGATCAATGACAAACTAGGAACTCTGCTACCTCCCACAGTGTCGGCTACCGCACAGGTTTCTGCACCTCCACCTGCCTCAGCGCCTCCTGGTCTCTCCAGTCGCGAACCGAATCTCAGACCTTCAGAACTATTCAACGGAGACATGAACCAATGCCGAGGGTACCTACTACAGTGTGAACTGGCCTTTGCCCGCTCACCTTGTCTATTTCCTTTGGACTCTGCTAAGGTCACGTTCATGGTCAACACGATGACCGGAGATGCTTTACGCTGGAGTGGTGCGTTCCTTTCGTCTCACCCTATTGCCTCTCTCCATTTTCAGCAGTTCCTATACGAATTCAAACGAGTGTATGAACACCCCGTTCTCCAGAAGGAAGCAGCCCGACACCTGTCAGTGCTCCGACAGGGTAAACAGTCCGTAGCGGAACACGCCATCCACTTCTGGATCGCAGCCGCTGAAACCCAATGGAACGAAGAGGCCCTAGTGGGTACATTCATTAACTCACTTTCAGAACAGATGAAGGACCAGCTTGCCCTTCGGGACGAATCCTCCTCTCTGGACGAGTTAATCACCCTCGCTGTCCGCTTTGACAACCGGATCCGCGAACGAAGAAAGAACAAGGACTTCATTTCCCAGATGTGTCACACTCTTCTCCGCCTTCGGCACCCGTAGTAGTCGACACACCCACAGAACCAGATGATGCAAGTGGGACACACTCGCCTTTCTTCAGCCAAACGCAAGAGACGATTAAGGTTTGGGTTGTGTTTGTATTGTGGGGTAAAGGGACATATGACATCTAGTTGCTCGGAGTTGGAAAACAACCGAACCCACCAGTAGTCAGGGAGATATTGGCGGGTTGTTCTAACTTTTCTCCAGGTTCTCGCTTCGTTCTCCCTACCACTTTTCCTTCCTCTCCTAGCTGTACCTCTGTAGCAGCCCTCGTTGATTCCAACTCCAAAACCTCATCTCATCAAGCCTTGTGGAGGAGCTCGAATTGTCCACTCTACAGTTGGAGACACAATTGGTGGTGACATGAATCACAGAAACTCACACAGGTACAGAGCAGAGTGACCAATGTAAACATTGAGAGAATTGTGACTTCTTTGTTCTCGATTCTCCTCAAGCACAACTAGTTTTGGGCTACTCTTGGCTAAAGAAACACAACCCCGTCATTAATTGGAGTGAGAATCGGGTGGAGAAGTGGAGTCTTTTCTGTTTACAGAACTGTCTGAGATCTGCTGTCCCTCACATCACCACTACCAGGAATGTCAGTTGTGAAGTTCATCTCTCCAAGGTACCCCAATGTTATCATGACTTGAGCTCTGTCTTCAGCAAAAAGAAGGCCCTTTCCCTTCCACCTCACCGACCCTACGACTGCGCCATCAACCTCCTTCCCGGAGCTTCCCTACCTACCAGTCGTCTCTTCAACCTGTCTGGACCTGAAAAGGAGGCCATGAAGGAATACATCAACAAGTCTCTAATCTCGGGCATCATTCGACCATCCACGCCTCTGGTAGGAGCGGGGGATTTTTGTGTCCAAGAAGGATAAATCCCTCAGACCCTGCATCGATTACCGTGGGCTAAACCAAATTACTGTTAAAAACAAATATCCACTTCCTCTTATTGATTCCATTCTTGAACAGTTACAAAAAGCTACAGTATTTTCCAAGCTGGACCTAAGAAGTGCATACCATTTGGTACACATTAGGGAGGGGGATGAATTGAAGACAGCATTCAAGACACCTCTGGGGCACTTTGAATACCTAGTTATAACTTTTGGCCTCACTAACGCCCCTGCTGTCTTTCAAACCCTCATTAATGATGTTCTGAGAGATTTTTTTAACTACTTTGTGTTTGTGTATTTGGATGACATTCTGATGTACTCTCAGGACATGGAACAACATCAAGAACACGTCTGGACAGTTTTACAACGCCTCCATGAAAATATGTCTGTTATGGCTGAAAAATGTGAGTTTCACCAGTCCACTGTATCTTTTCTTGGTTTCATCTTTGAGTAGGGACACTATCACACAGACCCAGAGAAGATAAGAGGAGTGGCCTGTTCCCTCTGACCGGAAACAGCTACAGCGTTTCCTAGGTTTCGCCAGTTTTTTTACAGACGTTTCCTCAGAGACTACAGTCGAGGGGCAGCTCCTCTCACCAGACTCACATCTCCGCTTAAGAGGTTTGATTGGACCCTTGAGACACAGTTGGCATTCAATAAGCTAAAGCAACTTTTCTCCTCTGTTCCTTTTCTTTGCCATTCGGACCCCAGACATCAGTTTATTGTCGAAGTCTACGCTTCAGACACAGGAGTCGGAGCCATGCTCTCACAGAAAATGAAGGAGGACAACAAGGTACATCTATACGCCTTCTTCTCTCATCGTCTCACCCGAGCCGAACGCAACTATGATGTAGGTAACCGAGATCTCCTGGCAATCAAGCTGGCAATAGAGGAATGGAGGCACTTGTTGGAGGGAGCTGAAATCCCTTTCATCATCTGGACAGACCACAGGAACTTAGAATACATTCAGGCGGCAAAATGCTTAAATCCTTGTCAGGCTCATTGGTCGCTGTTTTTCTCTCAGTTTAACTTCTTGATAACTTACAGACCCGGTGGGAAGAAAGTTAAACCTGATGCACTCTCCAGGCAATTCTCCAGCGCCAAACAGGTGAAACGGGAAGGACCCATTCTCCCTACCTCCTGTTTTGTTGGAGCTCTCACTTGAGCCTTCGAGAGTGATCTACAGGCGGCTCTCCTCGTGGAACCTGATCCAGGAGACAGACCCCCTGGAAAACGCTTCATTCCCTCGACTGTCAGAAAGAAGGAACTAGAATGGCTTCACACTAACAAAACATCTTGTCATCCAGGCATTAAACGAATGATGGCTCTGGCCTGAAGACACCTCTGGTTGCCATCCATTAGACAAGATGTCCTGGACTACGTCAGGGGCTGTCCCACCTGTGCCAGAGGAAAAAGCGGAAACCAACCACCAGCAGCGTTACTTCAACCACTACCTGTTCCGAGTTGGCCATGGTCACACATCCCCCTGGATTTCATCACGGGACTACCCCCATCGGAGGGTAAGACTGTGGTCACTACTGTGGTTGACCGATTTTCTAAAGCTGTTCAGTTCATTCCACTAGGAAAGCTTCCCTCGGCTATGGAGACTGCTCAGATCCTGGTGAAACACGTTTTTCGATTATATGGCATCCCCACGGATATTGTCTCCGATCGTGGACCCCATTTTACCTCTCAGGTATGGAAGGTGTTTTGTGCTGCATTAGGGGCAACTCCTAGCCTGACCTCCGGATATCACCCCCAGTCCAATGGCCAATCTGAGCGCCTCAACCAAGAACTCAAATCCACACTTCGTTGTGTCATCGACAACAACCCCTGTATATGGGCACAACACCTGCCATGGATCGAATATGCACACAACTTGCACACCTCCTCTGCCACAGGTATGTCCCCATTCGAAGCCTCACTAGGGTACTGTCCCCCTCTGTTTCCCAGTCTAGAAACCGAGATCCTGTTACCCTCGGTTCAGCACCACGTACGCCGATGTTGCAGGATCTGGCAACAAACTAAGGCTGCACTCCTTAGAACAGCAGAATAGAATAAACGCTTCACTGACAAACATCGATCTGCCGCCCCAGCTTACCAAGTGGGCCAGAAGGTGTGGTTGTCTACCAGGGACATCAACATCAAGGATACTCCTAAAAAACTTTCACCTCGCTTCATCAAACTATATCCCATCGGCAAGATCATCAACCCCTCCGCAGTAAGACTCACACTCCCACGCAGCCTACGCATTCACCCCACTTTCCACGTTTCCCAGGTCAAACCTGTCATGGAGAGCCCGGAGGGGTATGGTCTGGAGGAGCGATCCTTGATTCCTAGATCCTTTATCCTGGACCCCTCTCTCATCACTTACCTCTACCACAACCTCCCCGAGAAACGTCGATCACCTGGAGGTGATACGTAGATGGGGAGAACTGTGAGGATTGGGGCTACTGTGCACCAGCAGCAGCCACACCTGTTGTCACTCTTCCTGATTACCAGCCTTATTTAAGCTACACCTGGAGAAGGAGTCAACGTTGGATCATTGTACTCTCTGGGTATGCTCCAGCTCCTACACCTTCTGTGATCTCATGAATCTCTCTCTGTGTCTCAAGGAATCCTCGTGAATCACTGGATTGAACTTGCCACCGAAAGGTATTTTGTCACTAGCCACTGTTGTCTCCAACATTTTGTACAGTACACTGGATTGGCACCTTGGATTTGTATATACACCAATGGACTCCACACCACGGATCTCCTCACTTCTGAGCCTCCTACCCTCCTCGTCCTTGTAAGCTCCTCTCCCGCACTGTACATTGTTATCACTACCCGACCTTGTGTAACCCATCCTCCTGTTCCTTCCTGTAGATCCCTACCCGAGCCCAGCACTAATAAAACATTGTATATATATTTTACTATTTGCCTCTTGACTCGTTCGGACGCCATTTGTCCCACATTCTGATACTGTGTGTGTATAAATGTCCTGAGGAGCATCTGTTTTTCAGACATTAAAATGGGACGGGGAGTAGTTGTTGATCATTCACTGTTTGCATTTCAAGAGAAACGTCTTTATAAAATGAGCTCTTCTTCAACTTTTACAAACTTTATCTTCAGATTAGTTTTAATTCTGTTCAGGCTGATAAACAAATACAGACAAAAAGGAAAGAAAATTGTGTTTTGTTTTTCTTTGTCACAGCTTCGCTGTCTCAAAATGAAAATCTGATCTGATTTGTCAGTAAATAACTGTAGTTCTTACCTGTCATTCTGTGAGAACACCAGCAGGGGGCAGCAGTCCATCAGAGTAGCTGCTGTTGTAAAGACAATGCTACAACTTTTCTAACATATTTTGCAGGTTCTTCTGCTGAATCAGTTTGTGCTCTGACTTGTTGGAGTTGTATGTAATCATGAGATGGGTTCTAATGTTGTTCTAGCTGTTTGCTCACACACACCTCACAGGTTTGAGCTGTTTGCTGTGTCACACACACCTTACAGGTTCTAATGTTCTAGCTGTTTGCTCACACACACCTCACAGGTTCTAATATTCTAGCTGTTTGCTCTGTCACACACACCTCACAGGTTCTAATATTCTAGCTGTTTGCTCTGTCACACACACCTCGCAGGTTCTAATGTTCTAGCTGTTTGCTCTGTCACACACACCTCGCAGGTTCTAATGTTCTAGCTGTTTGCTCTGTCACACACACCTCACAGGTTCTAATATTCTAGCTGTTTGCTCTGTCACACACACCTCACAGGTTCTAATGTTGTTCTAGCTGTTTGCTCCATCACACACACATCACAGGTTCTTCCTTGTTTGGTCAGAACCCATTCCACTGTTTGAAGACCCAGCCCAGAGAGAGAATATTTTGTCATGTTTGTCCGTATGTTCAGCATTATTCAAATATGTTTAATTGCTTTATTTATTTTGTTTGTTTATCAAGGACCATGCAGTTTGACATATTAACTTTTATTTAATACCTTAGAGATCACAGATCTCATTATTAAGGTCCTCCTGGACCTGAAGGCAGACTAACACCATGGTTGTATATTGAACAGGGACATAGTTGTGGATTATTTTACAGGCCACATTGTTCCTCATAAGACTTCCTTGAAAGAACGAAGGCTAATCAGCTCCTGGTGAATCTGCTGTTCTTGATTCATTTTACAAAACACTAAAATGCATGTATGTATGTATGTCACCATCTGACCAATTATCAACGGGTTATCCTGATTAGGAAGACAAATCAGGGCTTCACTCTGGAATCACTCATGATATCAGGATGATCCAGGTTTTAAAATTTATCTTCAAAAGCAAGAATATTAAAATGGGCTGAGGTCATTTTGACCAAATTTGACTTAATCCTCAGTTTGGTGTGATGGGTTACATTTCATGGTTAACTTGATTTGTGTACCGTATTTTTTGGACCATAAGGCGCACTGGATTATAAATCCCGATATCAATGAACGGGTCTCTTTTCATACATAAAGCTCCTCCTATTATAAAGGCACATTAACCGAAACAAAACGGTCATTTAAATCAAACTTTATTCAACTACCGTAATTCATAATAACTCTCAACATTGTTCAGTTGTAAGACTGAAAATAGAAAACACTCATGTTTTTAGTTCCCAACTCTTCCATAAATCCATCAGAGTCTTCCTCCTCAGTGTCCGAGTTAAACAGCTGGGCCATTTCAGCATCAAGCATCCTTACCGTCATCATCCCAGTCGGTCTCGTTGCTGTTATTTAACTGTTCCATGATTATTCCAGTCTTCGTGAAAGCTCGGACCACACTTGAGACCGGTACCTGAGCCCAGCGTCCACGATCCCTTGGCAGATAGTGGCGTAACTCACCCCGCGTTGCCTTCCTGTCTTGGTCAATGTGTCTCTCAGCTGCTCTGTTCCCATGTTATACTGTGTGACTGATAGCCTGGAGTTTGAAATCCGCTTTGTATGCATGTCTGTTAACGGGCGCCATTTTAGGGTCTTACTACACGCGATAATAATACCAGAACGTTGAAGCACGTGTTACTCTGCGAGCCCCCACCCCACCCCCCATAGCTGTTATGCTCCAAAATTTAATCAAGTGGTGGTGCGGCTCCGTAGTTTTCAAGAATCATACGAAAACATTTTGACTGATATTTAAACACCGTGTACCACATAAAATCTGTTTGAGGTCAGTGAGCACAATCAAAATTCATATATGAGGCACACCGGATTATACTTTTGGATGGAAGTGAGTTTACTTATCCTTGGTTGACAGAGGGATGATGTCAGACAGTCACATGTTCATCAGCTCTGTGAGCTGAGGATGATGTAACAGACTCATGCTGCTCTTGTGAGAGAAAACAAAAGCTCGCCCAGAGAACACTCTTTCCTGTGTCCCTCATGGTCATTGTTGAAAGAAAGCTCTTGTGAAAGAACCTCTTGTTGGGTCTCTATAATACGGACTTCAGACTACATAGTATATTTTGTTTTGTAAGTTGACACATTAGCTTAGGCAACAGGAGGGCTTTTAAAATACTTGAGTCTCATGTCAAACTTCTACAGGCTTTACTCTGTCAAACAATACAGCTATGAAAATGGTTAGAGGGACGGTAAACCTGTACACCTGTAAACAACTGTCTGACGGACCAAAACCATTTGGGTCAGTATTTATCAAACTTCACAAAGTCTTCAAATTTTTATGGCAAAAAATGACTCTTACTCTCCCGGTCACTGAAAACCAGAGGTCTGGTTAGGGCTGGCCTAATAGAAGATTTATTAAAAACGATAAACCTCTGGAGGATCCTACACCTTGATGTTTGCTGAAGAAACTACAGAAGAAGACTGGTGTGTAGTTTTTCTTGTACTTGGACTCACTTGGTAAACTAATCATTATCGGTGTCTGAGATTCACAGAAAACCTGCTAGTGATCCACTGGTAGAGATTTTACCTTATCTTTTCTCTCAGTGTTATCGTAGAAATCTGTTTTCTGTTTTTTATATGTTGATTTGAAAATAACCCCAGAGTCGTTTCCCTTTCATTGACACTGTCAAGACTTTAAAAGTTGACCTCAGGCTTCAACTTTGAACAGTAGTTTTAAGAGAAGGCTGAAGCTATTTGTTGCTATGTTACTTTTAAACACATTAGATACTGTATATCCCCCGCTGCTATATAGAAACATTTACTTAGTTTTATTGTAATATGATTCTTAAAATTCTCTTTGTACTTTAGGACATAACCATGGGAACATGTGTATGTTGGTTTATAAAATTCAGATTTACAAATAATATTGTTGGAATTTAAACACATGAAGCATTAATAAAACCTTTTTTTTCTTCATTATATTTTAAACTATTTGGACATGCATCACCTCCAGTATCCACCAAGGGGTGCTGTAACACCCATAGAGCTCACACTTCCCATGGCCTTTTTTTGCTAGGCCAGAGTTTTGGCTTTAGGAGGGAATTTCCCAAAATGAAAAGTTTCCTGAAAAATGAAACAAAATATAGACGAGTGTTTGCAGTTTTTAGCGTTTCTTCTTTCCTGTCGTGTTGTTAGTGGAAGGTTTTGGGCTCCAACCAGAGCCAAGGTAAAGGTTGGGTTTTTGGTGGTTTGCTCAGCCTCTGTCCTCCTCTGCACTTGCACAGCTTTAGTTAACATGTTGAGCAGAACATGAGAAGGGCTGCAGGATTCCTTCAGAGCCTGCCTTCTGTAATACTGCCCCGGCTTTAAGGACAGCCCCTTCTGCCCTCTGCTGCGCTGTACTGTGTGTCTCCCGTCATCCTTCTTTGTCCTGGACCAACCAGAGGCGAGAAGGAGGGGGGAGCAGGGGGAGGAGTGAGTCAGAATGTCAGACAGCGGAGTGGATGAAAAAAACCATGAATTGCATGTGGCTGAGAGGCACATAAAGCAGATGGCGAGGTCAGCAGGGGAAAACAAAAAAAAATCAGCTTTTATCCACTTTTTATTCCTGGATTTCTCTCAAACTCTTATTTCCTGGAGCTGGTCACACCCAGTGACAAACTTGTGTTGGAAGGCAACAGGGAGGATGCATGAATAAGAAGACTGGACATCCCACCGTCTCACTGGGGAATCCATCTAATCGCCACCATCTCATCCTGCAGCTGCAGCAGCTGGGAATATCGTTTCCTGTCTGTCCTTCGTCTTCCCCTGAATCCCACCCTGGGACAGTTTATGGTGGTCAGAGCAGAAAGTGGAGAGCTGACAGTTATCTACAGCTGCGTGGAAATGATGCACCCTGAAGATCAGAAACGAGACTGAGTGTCCGTTCTTTAGACTCTGAGAGGTGCAGGTGTTGAAGCCTTCAGGAGCAACAAACTGAGCGTTGGGACCTTCCGTATGTACGGCAAGTCTTTCTGCTTTGGACACTTTGGTTGTTTGGTGCAGAGGGTCCTGCAGCTGCTTGTAGGGCTCATAAAATCACAACCAGGGCTGAAAAAAAGCAAACCAGTGGAACAGAATGCCTCAGTTTTCATTACTCAACTTGTTGAAACAGAAGAGCAGCTCTGACCAGTGACCACAGAAAAGAAAACCTTTACTATTAAAAATATAAACAAAAAATGTATGCAGTTTAAAATGTCAGAATTCCTTGTAGAAAAGCACATGAACATCTACACTGAATTAGATTTACGTATAATCAACCCAAGTCAAGATGGCCACCATAGCTAAACAACATTAACTGGTGTGCCAACAGATTGTTTTAGATCATTTTTTAAAACTTTTGGAATCCAAGAAGCTGGTAAACTAGCATTCCTTTTAAAAATGCTACGTGGGTTATTCTGTGCTGTTTGTTGGTGTTTAGAGTCAGAGGAACAGCTGTGGTCTTCTGCTGGGATGTTTGGACTTCCTGTACACTTGTCATCTGAAGCCTCGTGTGTTGTGAAGGGAAGAAGGAACAAACTATCTACTACTTTATTTAAATGATTGTTAGATGTCTTTTTAAATCACAGCGTGGGTTCTCTGTAACGTTAAGTTAGCACACCATCAGAGGGTTTTTACAAAACCCACTTGTTATGTAACATTAGCGTAGCTGCTGTAATATTAGCTTTTCTTTTGCAAATTAGTTGTAATGTTCGCTAAGTTTTAACAGCTTAGATAATTCAGTTTTCAATTCAGTTTATTTAAAAAGCGCTAAGTCACAACAAACATCAGGACAAATGTGTCTCCTATTCTTGATTCTGTACAAAAACAACAATCTAATGAAGCAGACGATTGTGTTGAATCACTTTCTCCCAGTCTCCCATCCTGAGCAGAACATCAGTGACAGTAGAAAGGAAAAACTCCCTTTTAACAGGAAGAAACCTCCAGCAGAACTGGAACCAGAACCAGGCTAAAGACGAGCAGAGTGACTAAAGACAGCAGCAGTCTGAGCCGATAGCAGCCGAACTCTAGGATTGATCAAAAAGGAAAGTCTTCAGTCTTAAGAGTAGACAGAGTGTCAGTCTGATGAACAGAAACTGGAAGCTCCGCCTCCAGTTCTACTTTTACAAACTTTAGATGTAATGTTAGCTTAGCTTTAGCAGCTTAGCTTTGCACTGATGATGGTTGTATGATCAGGACAAATGTGTCTCCACTTCTTGCCCCAGCCCGGTTGTCTCAGGGACAGATCAAAGGTCTGCTGCTCAGATTAGTTCTGATTGGCCATCAGTCCCAACTCATCCCGCCTTTCTAAAAACAAAGCTGGACCTGATTGGATCCTGTTTTTGTTTTTTTTTTCTATTTGTCAGCAAAAATGTGCCTACTTTTCCTTGTCATGGTTTATTTAGTTCTCGTCTTGTTTTACTCAGGAAAATAATTATGAAAATATTTCTTCAACAACAAAGACTGCAAATAGATCTTACAATGAAGTCTGGGTCGGTACCGATAAGACCCATTTTTGTAGATAAAAACTTCATATGATTTAGTTTTTTCTTTCAACGCCATCTATTTCTGTGATATTTTATTATTTAATCAACAATATCTAAACTATACATATTTTTCTCGGAATAAGCTGAAATATAGAAATATGGTGTTTTTAAATTTAAATGATTTACATCGAACGTTTTGAAGCCCTTTAGTGAACATAAGTCTGATAGATTTCGGCTGTTTTATTTCTGTTAGAAATAACTGTGGACCCGTCATCAAAAGCTGTGAATTAAAAAGAGGTAAATGTTTTGTTGTCTCTGGTGAAATGTCTTCCACTCTGACCTCATGGGTAAAGTTGGTTGAAGTTGCGTTCACTGACCTCCCTGTAAACAGAAACGCTGCGTTCGAGCATACAACGCTGCAGATAGTTAGCTCACTTCCTGTCATATGGGTTTGGGTCTTGGAACAGAGGAAAGAGCGTCGTTGTTCTGTAAAGGTTCTGTTTGCAGAATCTTCCAGAACAACTGGATTTAAAATGATTAATGGGAACATGTCTTCCCTGACCCTCCCCGCCCCCCGGAACCAGGTCTTTGTGTCCAGCTGTCACATTTTTGAACTACTTTAGCTGACATTACAGCTATGACTTCAGGGTTTTGTAACTTATACTTTTTGAAATACTTCAATGTATTTCCTCTTTTTTTCATTTGAAGTACAAGAAGACTCTTCAGATCCTTTAAAACGTGTTGCTCTTTATTTGTGGTTTTGACTTCCTGTTTTGTTGTTAGCTTTTAGCTTCTGTTTTGCTGATTTTAGCTGATAGCTTCTGTTCTGATTCGGTTCTTTTTCCCAGCAGTCACTCCGTATTCATACATTTTTACGGAAAAACCTGTTTTCTGTTTTGTTTGTGTAAATAAGAGGTTTTATTTGTCGTCAGGTGAAAGATCTGAAGGACTTTCTGGTTTTTATCGTCATGTTGAGCCTCGGCCCGTCTGGACAGAAACCGGACCGAATCCTGTACACTGTGTAAGCGTTTGTGCTCAAAGCTCCCAAACCAGAACCTTCCTACTGCTCCTCAGACCAGGTGGACCTGCAGAAGTAAACCTGATGGAGGACCTTTGCTGATCCTGATTGTTGTTGTTGTTTGGATGCTGTGAACAAACCTTGTGTGTGTGTCTTGCAGCTGTCCCTGGCAGATGAGCAGTGTGAAGTGACGAGGAACGGCCACGAGTCCAAAGACCTGGTGTACCTGGTTCACATTTACTGCCAGGTAGGACGTGAACATGGACTTTTCATCCAATTTAATTTTGCTCCCCACTAAATGGCAATAATGTTTTGTAAATGTTCTATCTGTTAGCAAAACATCTCATGACCCACTGGGTGAAATTTTATGAAACTTCCAGAAAGTAACCGTTTCATGTAAATCTAAAACTGATTCATTTCTGGAGCTACTTCAGTTCAAGATGGCTGCCAAAGCTGACCACCATGAGACAATAAGTGTCTCAGAGACTGAGGTACATGTGGTGTGGTAGTAGCTGAGAGTCATTCATTCACACCACAAGGTTTAACCTGAACAACTTCTCAGCAGAAGAAGATTTAAACCTCGGACATTAAGGCTGCGGGCGAAACTCATTCCCTCAAAAAGTTCAAGGCCTTTAATTTAGTCACGTTCCTGTTCAGAGAAGGAGAGAGTTCTGTGTGATAAGAATAAACACCTTACCTGTTGCAGTCTTCATGTTGGCTCGTTCAAACAGTTTTATAAATATTTACTGTGTTTGTACTTCTGCATCCTGCAGGGATTTCTGATGAAATAACTATTTAATCTGACACTCTTTAAATGCTTTTTAATAACATTTTGGAGCTTAAAGTTGTTTTATGTTGGCAGCAATCCACTTTGGAGTTGGGTTCATTCAGAGTTGCTTACATGATCCTCCTAATGGAGCTCTTCTAAACCACCCTTCAAATCACTACAACCAGTAAGGTTTTACAGCAGCTCGTTCACATGTTAGTTCAGAAATATTTACAGCACATTAAATTGTTATTCCACTAGAAATATTACAGTTCCTGCCAAAGATCAGCCCTGAGTGTCTGATGCCGTGGGGTATTTTTTTGAAATTTCCACAGAATTTCATGGAAAGAACCATGTGGGGAGGTTTTGTTGCAAATGTTAAGGTTTATAAAACGATGTTAGGTGGAGGTAAACATTGAAGCCTGGAGCTGAGAAAGCAGAAATTCACTTTAATTTGAGCCAGAATATCTCATTTATTACAACATATTAACAAACGTGTTCCTGTTTGTGTTGATGAGAGGAGTGGAGGATGAAGAGTTGGTTTAGTAGCACCAATTCATGACAGAAGTCATCTCTGGTCAAATCCAGGTCATGAGTCCCAGGAGGTGGAGTGTTGTCTCGGTACAGGCGGGTTGAGAACAGACCCTGTCTAAGAACAGAGCTGAATGTGGGCGGGACCACCTGACGTAAAGAAGCTGAGCCCCACATGTAGAGATTAGAGCTGTAAATCAGCAGCTTTCTCATGATACGATAGTATATCGATTTGTTTGGATGACGATACAATGTTTTGCAATATCACAGTCTGTCATGATATGATTTAGATTCAGCTCTGTTTTACAAGTCTGTAATAGATATGAATGCATGAAAATGAATGAATGAATGAATGAATAAATGAATGAATGAATGAAAAATTTATTTCAGACAAAAAATTTAACAAACAAATTAAATAATAAATAGATCAATTTCAGAAATACGAACTGTTAC
>JAVKLF010224190.1:0-16116 GCA_034783495.1 Millerichthys robustus | reverse complement strand
CGTGCATGATGCGGCCCGCCCTCAACCAGATTCTGCCTCCAGTGGCCCCATGGTAAATTGAGTTTGAGACCCCTGGTGTACTTGATGTATATTAGAATTTTTTCCCGTAACATGCGCTTTTAATAATTTTTTGCATGTCTTGAAATGAAATGCGAACTAAAATAATCATTGTGAATAATTGTATTCCTTACTTTGAATGTTGGTGACAAATACTCCCACATAGAGTTGTGAGTCTCTTTCCAGCAAATCAGAAAGGGTTTGGTTAAGTTGTTCCATGAGTTTTGAGCGAACCTTTTCTAATTGAAGACTGTGTTTGGCAAATCCATTTTGGACCTGTAAAATGCACACATTAATGTTTAAGTAAGTCAATGTAGTATTTGAAAAATAAAACATTCAGAATTTTAATGAACTGAAAATAAATGTTTCCTCACTGAGCCAGTCAGTTCCAGCCCCTTGATGAAATTAGGTGTTTTTTGTCCATTATTTATGACGCCAAACTGGCAGTGGTAAGCCCCTTTAACATCTTCACCATGTGAGTACCTAAAGAAATACTGTTAAAGCTGAGGCACACAAAAAGTCTAAAAATGCATTAGTGTTTAAGATTTGTGATTTCAGAGATTAGTTTACCTTTAAAATGAACCCATTAACATAAACCGTTGCAAACAACGTAGTTTTCCCATTTTTAATTTTCAGTATCTGACACTTCTGATTTTATTAAAACACTATTGTCTACGTAATCAATTTCAGCGAGAACAAAAAGTTGTCAAATGACGCCACGAACAAAATAATAGATATGCACAATGTTGGAATGGTCTACAAGTCCATTATCAAGAATCTTAATGAGATTGAAACACTTGTTTGCATAGTAATTTGAAAATTGGGTAAGAATAAGGTTTGCATTTAGTCTGGAGTTCGAAGAACAATGTTGTAATCCTGCAGCACCCAGGTCCCCTTGATAAAGAAAGTATGTCATTGGTTTGCCACTGAACATCTGAATAATTTAGAGAAAGTTGTATTACAGTACATACTCTCCCTCACCTGTATGATGTTTTAAAAAGGTTTATGTAAATTTTGAACATTTAAGAGTACCCTGATGGAAATGTTTAAAAGGTGATGAAGAAGTCATGGTGACACTTATGTATGCTTGCAGTAGCTGTAAAATTTATAAATTTAGAAGGGGATGGGGCTGCTAGACTGACATATTTGTTTAAAAGAAGAAGTTCATAACTAAACAAAATTTAATAATAATTATACTTACATTGCTGAGATGGTAAAGTGAAGTTGTTCATCATTCAACAAAATGTAACGCTGGCTCATCTCAATGTTAACTTCAAAACTTGGTAAAACTAGGATGCATAACAGAACCAAACTTTTTTTGAAATAATAAATATAATCTGAGAATTTTAAGAAATGTTAATTACCTACATTATGTCAGACTTACCAAATTTTTGGACTTTGAATTCTCGGATATCAGCATTTTCTTCATCATCTTCATAGTGTGCAGTAATCTTCCATGTGCCCATTCTGATTAAAGAAAACATACGCTGCTTTTGATGCTTGTGATGCTATGATAGTCAGAATTTATAGGACATACTTTGACACGCTTGGTATATGAAAATGTTCTCTGACAATCCCTTTTTGTGGAGCCATCAGTGAGTTAAAGATTCTATTGCCATCAGCATTCTGTCATAAAACAAAGCAAAATAACAGACATAAAACATTAAAATCTTTTGTAATAATGGTTGAACATTTTTTTTGTTAAACAAATCAAATCTACGTATAGGAAGCAACAAACGCTTAGGTACTCACAATTACTGATATGTGGACAGTTTCCTCATGTGGCCTAAACATGTGGTTAAGAGCGAATACCCTGTAACGTACTGGGGAAAAAAAGCTCAACATAAAATGCGTTTACTAGTAATTCTTATACCATCTTGAGCTACGCTGTCTTATTTTTTACCTGTTTGTGTTGGGTTGTACATTGGCTGATCAGTCTGTATGAAGATATATCCTCTGTGATTCGAAACCAAGACCTTAGTAATTTTCCTTTCCCTGGTATTCGCTATTTCTGCCACAAGATTGAGATAGGAGGTTTTATGGTAGTTTGTTCTTGTGATTGTTGACCAACTCTCCCGGTTTATCTGTTAAAGGTTAAATCCAAAGTTTAAGCAAATGCTATCACAATCCTGTATAAAATGCTGTCATACATCAAGATATTTTCATACCATGAGCTCAACTAGTTTGATTTCATTTTCTTGAGTACAAGTTGCAACTTTTTTTTCAGACATATTTTTCCGAGTATTTCCATCTTCCAGGTAAAGAGTAACAAGTTGATTGAGATTATTACCTCCCATCTGGACAAGCACTTTCTCTTTCACACCCAGGTGAAACACATTGGGGGCTGAGATGAAGAATCTCAGGGGGAAAACAGGTGATATTTAACTTTTGCTATTTTTTTATGACTGACTTATAATTTTTAGTTCACTTTTATGTCTGCCAATGAACATTCTCGCTGCATTTTAACGATTTCAATACATAGTACATAATATATAGTACATAATATTATAGATAAGTGACAGTTATGTAATTTGTTATGATCAAAAAAAAGTTAGTAGAACTCTTACCGAAGTTTGCAATAATCACAAAATCTTATTGCATAGCATGATCATATAATGTTCACATTTATTTATTCATTTACCTGTTTGAGCCCTCCACAGTTGAGATTAGGAGAAGTACTGAGACAATGTAGAGCTTCATTTTGCAGCTTCTGTTGCCTCCCCGCTCTGACTCAAGCTTTGGATCAACTGAGGTTTTATAAGTCCTCCACCCCTTTGTTTCTCAATTGCTGGAGCAAGCAATGCCTTTTCTGTTTTTTACTAACAAGAAAACTTAAAAATAGCACTCCAAGAAACTTGTCATGCTGCACATGCTAACTGGTACTAAATAATTAGGAACAAAACCTTTAGTGCAGGGGGATGTGCAGTAAAATGTGCAAATAACATAATTGTTACTTGCACAGATTTGAAGTTTCTATGTCATTCTTAAAAAATAGAATATATATATATATATTTTAAATAAATATGTCAGACTTAAAAGGACGTGGTTGGCTTTCATTGGTTTTATATAACTGTTTGGTTTAGAGCATGTAATGTGTTTACTTCAGTTTCACAATCCTGTGTTTGTTGGTCACTCCAATGAACCAGAGTTCCTCAAAATCATGATTGCCAAGAGGGTTAATGTTTTGTATTTGGATATGATTTGTAAGGAGGGCTGTTTAAATTGAAATTTGAGATGAAATAATTAAACTACTAAAGTACAGGTGCTTTAATTTTCATCTTAAATTTCAGTTTAAACAGCCCTCTTTTCAATTCTAATATAAAACATTTAATTTCTTGCCAATCACGTGATTTAGGTGAAATCTGGCTCACTGCAGTGACCAACAAGCACAGGATTGTGAAACTGAAGTAAACAAGTTTCATGTGCTAAGCCAAACATTGAGTTAGATTTCCTCATTCTAAATTTTCCCACAATTTCTCTCTTCTCTATGTCATATGCGAACTGTGGAGAATAAACCACAGACAACATTCAACTTCAGACCTTCTACTTGTAGCAGCAGCCACATTACTCTGACACTTTAACGGTCCTTGTTAACACCTCCTTCAGGACAACCCCTACTTCATTTCTCCTCCTATGCATTCCATGGTAAAACAGTTTAAACTCTACCCCATCGCTGTCAGCCTTTCTGCCCTTCCACTGTCTTTTACAAAAGACATTCACCTTCCTTCTCTGCATCATGTTAGCCAGCTCTCTATCTTTTCCTGTTATTGTCTCTACATTAAGAGATGCTGCCCTCAGTCCTACACTCTTGACTTTCCTCTTTTCCCTCTGTCTCTTGGCACATTTACCTCCTCATGGTCTTACACTAATGGTAGCACAATTTCCACTAGCACCCTGTTTGTCAGTAGCAACGGTCAGGCCTCAATCAATCTGGTACGGTGCTGTTTAAAAGTACATGAGGTACTTGGATGTTTGTTTTGGCAGGAGTGTTTTATTCTGGATGCCCTTCCTGACACAACCCAGGCAGGGCATTTACTTTTTATTTACCCATTTCCCAGGGCTAGGGGGAAGAACTACACTGGCTTGTAGTCTCTAGTGGCTGTCTTTTGTCAGATAATTTGACATAGTTCCTAAAAACTTTTCTTTGAACTTAGCAATGAGTATGTTTAATCATAATGTGCTTCTGTCTGGACGGATGGAATAAACATATTGTTCTAGAAGAAAATCTACAATATGTTTTGTTTGAAATACCAAACACCTGTGTCATATAAATTGCAGAACTACTAACTACTCACAATGTTTCATATTAATAGGAAATACATCTTAAAACTTGATCTGCTTTGTAAACAGCAGTCTGAGATGAAACACAGCACCGGTAGTCATAAAATAAAGAAGTGAATTCATTAGTTCTTATTTTACACTTGAGGTTTTTGTCCTTTGAAATGTTGGAAATTTTTTGTGTAAAAAAAAAAAAAAAACACTGAAATATGAAGAACACAAAGAAGCAGACTACAGAGGGGATTTTTCTCTCCTATTTATTCTTTCAGCACTGTAGACCACCTAGCTTTTGGAAAATCACTGAAGACATAACTTTATTGGCTTCAGCTCACAATTGAGAAAATATACACATGATCATAGAAATGCATTATTCTAGACACCTCAAAAATGCTTTTTGGGCACAATTGTTAAATTGGGACAGGTCAGCATCTTAATCAAAAGGTGTTTTCTGAAAATGTTCTGCAGAAGTAGTAAAACAAAAGCAACAAGTTATTTACAAATTCATCAAATCTAATTGTTCATCCATTCATTATATTTTACCCACTTATTTCTTTCAGGGTCACGGAGGTCCATATCCATCAGTCACTGTGCGAAGGGCGGGGTGCACCCTCGACAGGTTGCAATTTTAAAAATAATATTTAAAATAAAAAATACAGGTTTCCTCTTTTTACTTATTATTAGTCATGGATTACTTTAGAGACTTTAGAAAAAGATTTCCCCACAGAAATGTGATGCTGGATTTGATACCAGTAGGTTTTACTTGCTGTAACTTAAATCAGTTATGAGCTAAGTTATAGATTAGAGGACTATAAACTACAAGTCTTTAATTGTTTCTAGTCTCTTCAAGGACTAACTCAGGGCTTTTTTTTTCATTGAAACACGAAAGAGCATTGTAAATTATATACATTTTCTAAACCACATTAAGCAAAAATCTATCTACTGTAATGGCCATCAGTTGTGTCTGAATTTCAGTGAAAGTAAAAAAAAAAGTGAATCTGTTTCACTGAATGCAGCCATAAAATCCGTATTCATCTATGAAAGCGTTAAACTCAGCGCAAGCAGCTTTTTTAGATGATTTTACACATTCTTCACTCTGTGGCCTTTTTTCAACCCATGTGTTTGATTCTAGCAGATACTGCATCCTACAAAAACACAGATTGAACAGTAATTCAGACAGTTACTATTTGTAATCTTATCCATACAGTGTACCTGATTATACTTACTCTCCATTTGAGTCTTTTGTGGAGCCATCTTTGCCCATAATGAGATACTCTTTGTGTAATTCTAGCTCCCCTTTGCACTGAAGCCTCTTGGCAAACACTCGAACAGAATTTTTATTCACATGTTCATCTCCATCTAGAAAGCAAATGATCACCATCATCTTTACTAAAAGTTCCAATAAATTGTGCAAACATTTTAAAGGAGAAATTTTACTAATTCGAAGTAGATTTCTGTGTAAAAGAACCGATGAGCTAATGACTAGTCTGAATGCAAAGGGTTTTAAAACAGCATTTTCGTTAACGGTTGTGAAATTTTAAAAACTGGAGCTGTTCTAAGATGGGAGCAATCCTCTTTGGTCATAGCCACATTCTGACCAGCAATTAGTTCTGATGATGTATGTTTATTGATTTTGTTTCCTTCTGTACAGTGTTCTTGGGTGTCCTGAAAAGTGCTTTTTAAATAAAATGTGTAATTATTATTATTTATTAATATCCAACCTGATGTCATTGAGAGAAGCTATTGACAACAGATGCATTATATCACTGTTTGTAACTTTTACACAGAAACCACTTCTAACTAAACAACTTCCTTTAAAGTGTTGTTTTGAGGCTTGCGGATTGTTCACTTACTAATTCTGAGGATGTCCTTTATTTTAGTTTTATAAAGCTCAAAGTTGCTCTTAACAGACACACTCTGGACTTCAACAATGTATGCTAGAATACAACATAAAATATCCACCATAAATAACATATATTCACTGGAGACAGCTATTTAAAAAAAAAACAAGACAGTATTTAAAATTTATCAATCCATCCATCCATCACTGGTAAAATATCACTGGTAAAATATTTGAAATCCTCATTCATAATTATTATTTCACTTTTGCTGTACAATGTATTGTGTAAAGTACTGACCATAATCCACAATAGGGAAGAAGCATGCATGTTGAAAACGTATGGCCTTTGCTATTTTTTTGCCTTTTGATGATTTAAATGTATTCTGCATTTTATGACATGGTCCTAAGGGAAAGAACACAATATAACTGCAGTTATTTACACAAAATCTGAATTGCACACTTAGTTATGTCATATTATGAAACTTAAATTCAATATTGATACTTTAGAAACTTGATAATTAATACCATCTTTTGAAAGTGTACAAAAATGTTTAATTAAAAAACTTACCTAAGAAGTACCAATACCAAAGGTAACTCGCATATAAACTTATTTTACACTAAAACATTTATTTTTAATTGTCATTGTATTATCAAATATTAAATATTTATAAGCAGACAATTTACAATGTTTTTTAACAAAATCAAATATTGGGGTTTTATTTTGATTTCTTTATCTAATTCTCATTAACTGCTTTTTTGTTGGGTTGTGGAAGCAACAAGTCTAAGAGAGAAATCCAAACATTCATCTCCCCAGTGACACTTTCCAGCTCCCTCTTGGGAATCTTGAGGCATTCCCAGACCAAAAAGGATAATATAATCCCTCCAGCAAGTTCTGGGTCTGCCCTGGGGTGTCTTCCCAGAGAGACCTGCCCAAAAATCCTACAATTGGAGGCATCCAGGAGGCATTTTAATCAGATGCCCAAACCTTGTCATCTGACTTCTTTCAGTGTGAAGGAATGGCATCTCCATTCCAAGCTTCACCTGGATGATGGAGCTCTTATCTCCTTATGTCTAAGGTTCAGCCCGGTCATCCTACAGAGAAATCTCACTTTAGCTGCCTGCATCCAGAATATTGTGCTTTCGGTCATCATCATACTTCATGACCATAGATGAGCAAGCGTTGGAACCTTTTGTGAAAAAAAACAAGTCAATTGTCTGCTTAGCATAAATGATAGCCATTATTCCCAGTCTACTGGCTGGATGCAAGACCACTTTGGGCAAGAGCCTCTTAAGAATTCTAAAATTCAATTAAAAACATGTTTAGATGAACATGCTGTTTGAGAGAATGGCCTACTTTCTGCACATTGGCAAACATCCTCTGAACACAGTGTGGAGACCATCTTGCTTCTTTTTGGAGCAGAATAGAACACAGTGCACTTTCTGCCTGCAATGTAAACACAAATACTTAATAAATTCCATTGAAAAATTAAGAAACCTGCTCTTCACATAAATCATTAGAAATTGAAAAGAAAAGCTTACCTGGTTCATAATAATCATAAAACACAGCTGGTGCAGGCTGTAGGAGGCCAATGGCCACTAACTGTACTGCATCAAAACTTATACATTCTCGTTGCTGTAGGAGCTGGGAAAAAAAAGATAAATAATTTAAAGGAAGAGATAAAACAATATGTATATGATACATTTATATGTGTATTTATTTATTTTGTTTACTTTACCTCATTGAAGTAGATCAGCACTCTTCCATAAGATAGCTCATAATGGCTAATGTATTGTTCTGGTGGCAACTTTAGCTGAGGAAAAAACAGAATCACTTGATAGTTTTACTCAAGTGAAATGAAAAAAACCCTCTTCAGCTCGTCTCTGATATTTGTTTTGTGTCTGTGTTAGGAAAAATATTCCATGAATTCCTGTATATATTTTATTGAAACACATATTGAATGTACATTCACGACTGAAAAACCTTTGGAGCCCAATTTAAGCAGTGTGTGAATGTGTGTGAATATCTGCAGTGTAAAGCGCTTTGGAGTTCGTAGGGACTTGATAAATCGCTGTACAAATTCAGGCCATTTACCATTTAAGATGGCTGCTACAGCAGTCTACTGCCAAAAATGGCAATAACCCAATCAATATTACAAATATTGAACTAAAATTTGGTTTAGTAGTTGCTGAGATTCATTTTCAATGCAAAATCTGAGGACTAACAGCTTACGTAACACCTCACTACATTATGGGAGTTTGCAAATATTATTTTTTTCAATGTTTGATATAATCACCTGTGCTTGAAAAAAGGAAACATTCTGAGAAGGATGATGGGGATAAAGAGGGTAGAAAGAGAAGCACAAACCTTCTCCAGGTCTTCGCTTTTGGCCTCAAATCCACTTAATAAGGTGATGTCAGCAATAGCCATTCCTGTAAGATTGGTGTTTGTACTATGTTGGCAAAAAATTAAGAAAACAAAGTTAGAATGTACATTATAAACAATTATCTTTATCAAAACTTACACAAATACAGTACTTATGAGGAGAATAGGTAAAGAAGATTTCATTAATCTAACCTGACACAGACAGTGTAGGTAACAGTGTTGTCTGAATTTAGGTTGTTTTCAAGATCTCTCCTGCTTCTTGTGAGAGCATCAAACTGCTCAGTCAGTGTTTCTGGTGCTTCTTGAACCTGCTTATCCTCAGTGATCTCGTAATCATAATAGTTATAATTGTCTATGATCTTATCTGGGAAGACAGAAATAGCTGTAAGTGCACACGTTTTTTTGGTGGTTGTGATTTTGTTAATATAGCTCACCAGTGTACTTCACTTTCCCCTCCACTGTGACACTGATAGAAAGTTGAGTACATTCATCCTCAGGGTCCAGCAAGTAGTAAGCTTTTACAGTCTGGCAAAGAGAAGGAGATTTACTTTCAGTCATAGATGTCATTCATGAAATGCACAAAAAAAGAATTAAGTCAGCTTACTTTCAATTTAAAATCCCCCTTTCCTGTCAACTGCACAGTGATGTTTTTCCCTGCAAGCATCTGAGACAAGAGTAACAGACAAAAGCAAGCATTTCCAGAAACAGAATTCACAACATCTCTTTGACTGAGTGTATACCACAGAAGAAATCTGTTACCTTCAGGTCTGTTTCCACTTTTTCTTTACTGTTTTCCACGGCAAGTGTAACTATTTTGTTCTTTCCTGGGACAGTGAATGTAGCTATCATGTTTGCATCTGGTTCTGGTTTGTACCTCTTTAGCTCATACTCTGACAGCGCTTCGAGTGCCATCACTGTATCCTTTGTAGGGTGAATTAAGAAAAAGAGCATGTTTGACATTTCTGTTTTCTTGGTCACTATATTGACTCTCTGTGTGGCATAGCAATCACCTGTGTTGATATGAAGCCTCCATTATAGTTTTCTTTGCTGGTTAACCAAGAAGCTAACTGGTCTGCCCACTTGTCATCTTCAAATTCCACTGCCGTTAGAAGAGCATAGGCTGTTGTCTCTATCGTGATGGCATCTGTCACCTTTTTATTTGCTGGGCTAGGATGCTTTTTCCATGGGTAGTTGTCATCTTCGCCTGTCACTGAATAATATTGAACATTTGATGCAACCATTTTACTAAGGAATTTGGTGGCTATTGTTGTTGGTCAGTATGATGGTATGCGTGCACACACTGACATGCACAACAGTATTATCAATGTCCACAAAGGGCATTACATGTTCAGTAATAGAACTTTTTACCCAGACTGTCCACAGTTACTGGATTAGACTACAGTAGACTTACTGTTTGTCATCATTGACTGAAGTTTCGTCCATGCAGGTAATCCATCAGTTTTTTGTGGCAGACAAACTGACAGGCAATAAGCTGTAATAGCCACAGCGTATGTATGACGCAGCTTGTTGAGTCTTGACTGGAGATAGCTTGTTGCCCTTAACAAGCTTGCCTCCTGTCAACAAGTTATGTAAGTATTGTTAGTCACTGTTGCTTTGTATTCATTTTTCTAGGTGCACATTGTTACACTGTGTGTGTGTGTGCGCGTGTGCAAGCTTTGTTACCTTTTTAGGACCGTTTCTTGTAAACACACCTACCTTGTCAAGACCAGTAGCCCTTATGGGGTCAAAGACCAGTCCAAATTTGGTGGACCTCTATTTTTGGGTTGGGGGTTAGGTTTAGGACTAAGATGTGAATTAGATTAGAATTACCGTAGGAATGTATTGTGGTGGTTAGGTTTAGGGTAAGGGGTCAGGGTTAGGCTATAGAAATGATATGGAAATGAATGGATGCCAATGAACCATCCTAATAAGGATATTTATACAAACGTGTGTGTCTGTGTTTGTATGACAGGAGTTGCTGCACTACATTTTTTTATATATATTTCTATCTAATAAACAGATTTAGTAAATCTCACCACTTCTATTCGATTTTCAGTTGTCAGGAAATCAAGGGAACGGTTCAGTGCAAGCATAATGTACGCAGTCATTGATGTGTCTTTGTCTTCCTATATTGAACACAGTGAGATCATAGACAAATTACAGCTATTCAAATTAAATATATATAAAGTAGATGTTTAAACATACACCTGTAAAAGCTTACCTCGACATTTCTGTGAAACATAGGATTTGGGTCACTGAATGATCCATCACTCTTTTGTACTGTGAGCAAGTACCTGACTGAGTGGTTAATTTCTTCTTTTGGTACAACTCTGATATTCCGACCTTGTTGTCCAAAAGCTGCGTTTTGACGCTCTGCCACTAATGATAGGACTTTTACTACATAGGCTGTCACCCTAAGGAAGAGAAAAAGAAACTAAGCTGTGGAAGTGTCAGCTAAAATCTTGATAGCAAATATTACTCGCTTGGAGTTAAAAATGTTAGTCTACTATGTGAGATATTCTGTGTGACTATTTTTTAAATCTAAAAATAATAGAATGTTGCCAAAAATACTCACCAGTTGCTATAATCCACTGTTTGAAATGCTCCATACGCTCCAGTGCTTTTTATCTTGTAGTTCAAAATTCTTGTGTAACCTAAAAAACAGTATTTATTTTATTTAAAACAAATCAGGACTTTAAAAATTGCAACACTATAAACTATAGAACTTCTATAACACAATTTGATTGTTAATCTACCTAGTTAGTTATACTACAAATGCAATAAGAATATAAAATAATATAAATTATTGATGAAACCGGCATCTCAGAACATTAAACCTCCTGCTAATACACAAATCAGTGAATTAACAAACAGGCAGATTATGTCAAAAATGTTTATTAATTCAGTCAATGTGAAATACATCTATGATCATATGATATCTCATATTAAGCTGGATTACTGAAAATGTGATAAATAGCGTGGTTATCCTGCAGACATAAATACAGGTGTACCAGGCTTCTTAAATACGAGGGACCTCTGAGTCTCTAATGGGGATGGGAGGGTGTTGTTTGGTGTCAAAAAAATAAGTAATTAACTAAAATAAATGTCCAATCCCATGTAACACAACTGTTGAGATCAGAATATTACACCTAATTATCTTAACTCTGCATTCCTTTAAGAAATTAGTCCAATCCAGCTGAACACATGTATACCCATATGCATTTATGAAATATATTTATTGTATTTATATTTTATATTTATATATATATTTTTTATTAGTGTCATCAAGTAAAAACGTTTATAGAGTAAATATCACTTTTGTGTGTAAGTGACCATTGCACATTCACATGATATTGAAAAACTTGCTCTAGTGGTTTGTAAAGGCACAACATGGTGGAACAATGCTATAAATCTACAGTTTGAACGTAGCAGTCTTATGTTCACCATCAAAACAGTAATGGCAGCGCTCTTTACACTTTACACAGAAGTAGACAATAGTGCATTCAGTAATGTATATCAATGGTCAGCCCATCATTACACACACTAGATCATTTCAGCTCTGTGACTACCTTGCTTGGCAGTTCAGATTCATAAGAGTGGTGCATTGACTTCAGCCCTCATGCTGCATTGGTTTATTCATAAATCACTCAGAAGGGAAAGCAGTATTTCATGTTGGTATTTTGTGAAAAGGGCATTTTGTCAGTGATCTGAAAGTTGGTCAGTTCATCACAAGTGGTGAATTCATCTGTCTGTGCAACTAAGTATGTATATTTCTGTCTCTTTCTGTGTAACATTAAATTGAACAAACCTCCATAGTTGCTCCCATTGTAAATCATTGTTATACTGTAACAGGTTTAAATGCTTATGAAAACATTTTAAATATGCATACACTGTGTGCTTTTCATTGTTTGTATAACATATTATTGGACATACCTTGTTCAATGTAATCAAGAGCATCATCTCTGGCACCAGGGGGAAGGTCAAACCATTGATCACTTAAATCGAGGTAACGTAGGGCTAAAGCAGTAGGTGCCAGTGTTCTCATTGTTTGTTCTAAACATCCATTGGGTAATTTAATTAGATTGTTAACCTTTTCTGGATTAAGGAGATTCTGTGCACGTGAAGTGCCAAATCCACTCCCTGTAGATAAGCATATCGAAAATGTAAGACCTGTTAATGAATGAGTGAGTTGCATGTTTTTGTCTGCTCGCACTCACCTTCAATGGAAAAAAATATATTAGAGCTGGAGTCTGGGACTGTTTCAACTGGCAGACTACCATCAATATACGTAGTACTTGAACTCCGCCCTGTTACAACAAAATAATACTTTAACTATTTACAAAAGAAAATGACAAAGTAAGTTTATTTGAAATGTACTCAAACCACTCACCATCTAACTTCACACTTTTGGTTTCCTCCATTCTTTTTTCAAATCCTTCTGTCTACAACCGATTTATTGGAAAAACATTAAAATGTGTTATTTCCTTTGCTGCTTTTGTCTAGTGCCTTTGGCTGATATGAGATAATTCTAGAGTAAGATTAAATATATTTTTTGCCACTAACCTGGACATTTAGTTTTTCTTCCACTGCATCTATTCCTAATTCATTTTCAACATCAAAAAGACGTATTTGAATGGGTAATGATCCAGTAACCATGGGGACGATAGCAAAAGAAACAAGCTGAGATGACTGTGGTTTAATCTCAGTTGTAATGTAGGAGACTTTAGTGGCTGAACCAGGGGAGCAAAGACCTTCAGTTTGTTCCATATGTACTGCCAGCTGTGGAAATACAGGTTTTAGGGAGAACATAGCATTGTAAACTTAACTTTTAACTGAGTTGTTACTTTTTCTAGAATCACTAAATGCCAACAAAAATGAAATAATTTTTACCTGTAATGGTTCTTTGCCATAGTTATAGATAACAGGTGACACAGATAGTTGCTCATATCTTTTAACTGAGTAAGGCAGCTTCAGAGACACAAACGTTTCTTTAAATGCTTTGACTTCATGTGGCTCAACTACACAGAAACCTGAAAGCGTAAAAATGAGATATAAAACTGTTGCAGTCAATCAAATTCAAGCCACCAGAATTGACAAAGACTCCTGGATAGTTGTCGAAACATTTTCAGAAAGAACTGAGCTGAAGTCAGTTGCCTCAGATTTAAGCCTGTTTGCTGCTACAATGGCCCGGATAACTGAGAATTTGCACAGGCATGTTGCAGTAAATATTTAAGAGATATTTGAGGTGTTCTTCTTACCAGTAGCAGGAGACAATGTGACCACCTGAATTTCCCATGTTGTTATGGAGTCAGGTAGAGACAAAGAATACCTAGAAGAGGATTAAACCACAGTAAATGACTTACTTAGTTTTAAATTGCCTTTAAGAAATATAGCCTATTTTTTTTCTTCCATAGGATAATTTGCTTAATTTTTACTTACTATAATAATAATTTGGAATGGTAGGACTAAAATCATCAATACACAAGGTATTCATTCAATGTTGTTTAGATGTTTGCAAAAAAACGTTAATAAGAAAATGATTAAGAATCGACCATTTCTTACAGTTTTTTGCCATTCACTTCAAAATTTGTGAATGCAAAGCTTGGAGGAAAAATTCGTCGAATATACTGAGCAAAAGTATCCAAGAAGAACACTTCAATGTCAGCCATGCTTGCAGCTAAAGATGGGGGAAAAAATTGTGTTTAAAAAGTGGTAACACTTTTTAAGTGGTAACTGGTACCTTGGTAACTGCTGCTCAAATCTTTTTACTCACTTCTGCCGAGGCCACTCTGTACATCCTCTAGAATCTTTTTTTGTCTCAACTTCTCTGCTTCTTGGCAACATTGTAGAAAAACATCAATACAAGTTTGATTTTTTTTCATTAGTCGAACTCTATTCACTCTTTCTTCACATGTTCGTCTCATTGGGATGGGAGAAAATGCATTAGAACAACAGTCTTGAAGGTTTGGATCTTCAAATTTTGCTTCTGGAAGTAACATTCCAAATAAACGATTAGGAGTTCAACAAATTCGGACATGTATTATTTCAGCTCAAAGAGGCTAGAAATCTTACTTAAAGTCATCATTTCCTGTTGAAGGGCCACAGAACGTTTTTGTCGTTTAGTTTGTGAATCACATCCAAAATCTGGATTGGAAGTGTAAAATAAAAACAAATTAGTTTGTGAAAGCACCTTGAAAAACTAGGGCAGTTTTTATAGTTTACTGAGCTCCAACGAGTATACAATTGGTGATGAGAAAGTGCACTGGATTGTAGCAAAAAAAAGAAAACATGGTAATAATAATAATGTCACTCAAAAAACTGAAGAGTGTTTTCATCTATGTTTTGTATTTTTTTCATGTATTTTTGCCTTTTTGTACCTAGCTGGGGTCTTTCAATGTGCAATTTGCATGCTTTTCCTGTGTATGTGTAGGATCTATCTAGGTATTTTGGTTTCTTCCCACAGACCAGAAACATGCATGTTAGGTTAATTGGTAACACCTTGTGATATTTGTAATTTCCCTTATGATAAATAATGTATTATTGAATTGACTTGATCTGTTTATGGTGTACCCTGCCTCTCACACAATGACTGTTTGAGATATGTACCAGCTGCCCCGTGAATCAGAAAGGAAATAGCAGAGAAATTAAGCGAATGAATAGACAAATCACATTACAAACAGTTGTATCTTCCTTACTTTTCTTCCATTTTGTCATGGACCGAGATACAAAAGAAAGACCAGCATCCACAAGGACTGTTGATGAGTCAGCTCCTCCACCGTATGTACAGCCCAAGTCATATGACTTCATGGAAGAAAATACCTTGGAAATGAAAGCAAAATCTTAAGCTTTGCTAAATTTATTACAATTAAAATTGAGAAATTTGAAGAATATGTAAACATGTAACCTGTTTTGCTGTGAGTTTATTATCAGCCTTCAGACCATAAAAGGCTTTATCCACAGCCAACAGTCCCACTGTCGCTGATTGACCATTTAAGTCCAATTCTAGCATAGTTGTTTTTCCAGGCACAGGCTGTCCTTTATGTTGTACCTAAAAAAAATGAAGATGTTCATGTTTTCATAAAAAACATGTATATTAAATTTATTATTGGTAGAAATAGGATGTGTAATTTCAGATCTCACTTCAGGATTCCTTGAAACAGTATTTTTTATGTACCCTTTATGTAACCAGGCAAATCCCACAGAGATCAATCAGACCTATTTTTAAGAGAGGACTGGACTGAATGTCTTTTTTTTTTTTTACTGTGGGAGTAGACCAGAATACCTGAAGAAAACTGATGCAAACACAAGCAGAACATGCAAACTCCACACAGAAAGACTTCAGGTCCGACCCAGGGTTTCAACCCAGGGTTGTCTGGCTCACAAAGCTGTTGTGTTTTTGACATTCAATGTTATAAAACCCAGAATTTGAACCACATCTTTCTTTCAACTCTGTTTATAAAAAAATATTCCAAAAAAATCCTACCAACAAAGAATTAAAACATTTCATAAATGTGGTCAACTGAGTTAAAGTTCTGTTTGTTTACTGTTTCACTGTTGTTTT
>JAVKLF010223479.1:0-16252 GCA_034783495.1 Millerichthys robustus | reverse complement strand
TGTGTGTGTGTGTGTGTGTGTGTGTGTGTGTGTGTGTGTGTGTGTGTGTGTGTGTGTGTGTGTGTGTGTGAGAACAGTCAGGCAAGAGGAGAAGCGTCGGCTGCTGAGGAGGAACAACGAGCTGAAGGAGGAGTGCTCTCACCTGGAGGAGGAGGACGAGAAGCTCAATGAAACACTCAAAGTAAGGACACACCGGGTCAGAGGTCAGAGGGGGCGGGTCCGGAAACAGAACCACTCAGAACTGGTGGTCCAGTTCTAGGTGATTTTCTTATAATATGACAAAAAGAGAAAATCAGATTTTAGTTGTTTTTGTCCTGAAGTGGACCGGTCTCAGTCTGACAGGTCTCAGTCCGACAGGTCCATTTGGACATGAACAGTTAGTATCTTACATGTTTCAGATATGTCTGAGGACAGAAACGGGTTAAATGGATATTCTGTCTAATAATTAGTCTCTTCTCAGCCGTGACATCGGAGCACTGAGGAAGAGGCAAAAGTCTTCATCCCCACCAGACGAATAGTTCTCCAGTCAGACCTGTGGGGTCCTTAGATCCAGAGGTTTCTGAGCGGTGGGTTCTGATCAGCCGCTCGGACCATCTTTTCCACACCGTTAGTTTGCTGCTGCACTAGGACTGGACCGTGTGGATGAAGGTGGTGGTTCTGAAGGTCCACTAGGACCAGCGAGTTTGTGGCCTCAGGACTCGGGCCGGTTAGCCCATTAAACTTAACATCACTTTAAAAATCACCAGATTGTCCCTTTAACTCTGATTGGACCCTGAAACAGGAAGCCTCACCCGACTTCCTGTCTGTCTGCAGATCTGCATGGACCAGCGGGACCGGCTCCTGGGACAGCAGAGAGACACTCAGGCGTCCCTGGAGCGTCTCAGAGCCCTCGTCAGGCTCATCCAGCGAGACCAGCTGATCCAGGTCACCATGACGACCACGCTCTCCGAGCCGTGGATCAGCGCTGCCTCTCCGCTAGCCGTGCAACTACTCCAGGACGACGCCAAGAACTAAGACCCGAGTCCTCCCGAGTACGGTCTCACCCAACACCTCCAGTGCTTACGAGATTTTTCATTTCTTCTTACTTTCTATTTATTCTTGGCCTTAATGTATTTATTACACGATGATAGAGCCCAGCGTTTCCGTGGAAACAGGAAGTGACAGGAGAACAAAGTTTCTGCCAAACGAACGAGTTGCTGTACGAAAACGAGCCTTCAAACAAAACCAGAGAATGACCTTTTTCAGTATTAATAGAGTTAAAGACAAAAGTATTTAAGATGAAAAAGGAGTTTTTAGAGGAGAGTTTAGTATTTTCATGCCTGTCGGGTGAATCACTGTACATACGTGTCATCATCGTCATCATCACTTCACAAACAGGAAGTCCACTTCTCTGGAAGACGCAGAACAGCAACACAGCTTAATGCTATTAATGCTAAATGTTTAACATGAGTGGAGCTAAGCTCCGCCTTCTTTTTGGGACAATAACCCCTCCCCTTCGACTGACAGGAAACCAAAAGACAGCATTCATTTGAAGTTCAAAAGATTTAAGGAAATAAAACGATTGAAATTTTAGGATTCTTAAATGTCAGACTTCCTGTTGATGTTTTTATTTCTGCGTCTTTAAGAGAAAACAAACTTTCCTGTTTTCTGTGAACAGGTAAACAACCTGCGGTGCATCCATTAAACCCCTCCCACTTTAACCAGTATGGAAAATATGCCAAAAACGTCTCTTTGTTTTTATACTGGGACCCGTTTATCAGTTTCTGCCTTTGAGTTTTTTATATTTTGAGCGTCAGACGAACACTGCCTCATCGTTTCAGGGTTTGTTGTAGTTGTTGTTGTTTTGTTTTGAACATGAACAGAAGTGGGACATCTTTGCTGAGCTGCAACAGCAGCCGTGAGTCTTCCTGCCGATACAGAGATTTCCCACTTCTGGGCTCAGAAGATCTGAATCCTATACAGCCGGCGCCGCAGATTATCGGACCTCTGAGCACCTCCTCTTCTAAAACCCAAACAAACATCTTCATCCCAGCCGGTGAAACAGGAAACGAAAACCATTTTCAAACATCACGTTTAATAAGACCGGAGGCTTCGGTTTGTTTAGTTCTGTTGTCCCAGACCGATGGACCCGGGGAATGAACAATCATATCTCAGAACTTGTTTTTACTTACTTTTTATTTCGAAGAAAAGGTGCTCAGACCGAAGGAAGCCAATCAGATCAACGTCCCATCGGCCTTTAATTACAAAATAAAAGCACCATCACATCAGAGGGCTTTTATTTTGGTGACAGGAAACGTGCCACGTGCTGCATATCAGATCCTCACCTGGCAGGTAAATCGGATGGAACCAGATCAGCGTCACCTGTTTTTTATTTTATTTTTTTGTCCTCCAAGAACAAACGTCTTCATCCGTTTGTAGAAAATCTTCTCCGGGAGAAACTGTGCGTCTAAAACAGATCTATTTTACTACATGACACAACATTTGAACAAAAAAACATTTTTATATTCTTTACGGAGGAGAAACCGGTTGTTGTTTTTGGTCAGGAGGCGGCGGTGAAAAACCCCTTCCTGTTTGTGTTTAAAAACAGGAAGTGGTCCGGTGATAGTGTGTGTGTTTATAGGAAAGTGTTTGTCCTAAATATGCCAACGTAGTTTTTTTTTTCTTCTTTCTGATGCATTAAAAACTGATTGATGGACGGATGGTAAAGAATAGTTCCACTTTTTGTACCAAGTTCTTAAAAAAAACAACTATGGAATCAATAATAAAAAACAAAATGAGTCCAGTTTGTTTTTAAAACTTTTAATCTGAAAAACCTGGTTTTATTTTGATACGGAGAATGTTTTTTTAAACTGGTTAACAGATGAATTTTTTTAACAAATTAAAATAGTATTAAATCAAAAACTTAACTTTTTCTTCTCAATTTGTTTATTTAATAATTAATATTTGAAATTAATTGCATTTTTTTTAAGTAAACAAAAAATATTTTCTAAAAAAGTCATTTAATGAAATTTAATTATTTCATGTAATAAAGTCCAAATTCTGCTTTATTTTATATTTGTTTTATGTTTAGCACCAAACAAGAACTTATTTTAAATTAGAGAAAAAGAAAGAAGAGAGACTAAAGTTGGGAATTATCAGGAATAAAAGATATAAACAGAATAGTTTTTATTCATTTTTTGCTTTTTAAAATACTGTTTTGTTTAACATTGTTTAAAGTACAATGGGTTTCTAAGGACAAAATAAAACAAAAGTGAATTTATGCATAAAAACATTTTCTGTTTTGAAAGTTTTTTTATTTTAAATCAAAATAATATTTACTGTACAAAATATTTAAACCAGAAAAAAAACCAACTTTAAATGTAACGTCCTCAGTTGAGCAAAGTTCTTCCTGTCACTTTGGCCATTGGGATCTGGGGTCACCTGAGGTCAGGGGGTAACCTGAGCAGGTGGGCAGCCAGAACCGAACACGGCGGTGAAATGTTCGATGAGGATCTCGGCAAAGATGTTGATGGGAGTCAGAGCCGTGAGAGAGACGGATCCTCGCCGAGGCCAGACCAGGTTCACCCCGAAGACACAGGCCAGGTTAGACGCACACATCCTGTTAACGATGCTTTCCTGAGAGACCTGAAGGCAACAACACAGGTGAGCCACACCTGAAGACACCACCACAGGTGAGCCACACCTGAAGGCAACACCACGGGTGAGCCACACCTGAAGGCAGCACCACGGGTGAGCCACACCTGAAGGCAGCACCACAGGTGAACCACACCTGAAGGCAGCACCAAAGGTGAGCCACACCTGAAGGCAGCACCACAGGTGAACCACACCTGAAGGCAGCACCACGGGTGAGCCACACCTGAAGACAACACCACAGGTGAACACTATAGATATTTGAACAGTTCTCTCAGAGAACCAGACCCACCATGCTGAGGAACTCCAGCAGAAACTTCAGCACCATGAAGTTGTGTTCAGGTAGACCTTCTACAATCTGTCTGCACCTGGAGACCCGCAGGCTACTCTCCACACCTGAGACAGGTAGGAACATGTTTAGAACCAGACTGGACCTAGCACCAAAAAGGGTCTTACTGCTCCGACTCACCGAGGATCTCCTGGACCTGAGTGTAGACCCTGAAAGTGAGCAGAGGTTCTGGCAGTTCTCTGAGGAACGTCTTCAGGATCACAGCGGGAACGTGGACGTCCTGGTACTGATCGAAGTCCACGGGCTTCCCTAGAGAACCATCAGACCCATTATGATTCAAAATCAGACACCTGAAACCCTCTGAGGTGTTTCAGCCCCTGCAGTGGGCCAGAGAGACCCCGCTCACCCTGGTTATAAAGTTTCTGGATGTCCTTGATGATCTGAACCCGAACTGAGCGCCTGAAGATCCCCTCAGTCCTCAGACCTGAAACACCAACATCCAGGTTTAATAGAGCCAGACTTACCTAACCCGTGTTTATTTAACTCTGGTATATCTAACCCGGGTCTATATAACCCAGGTGTATCTAGTGATCCAGGTTTATCTAACCCGGATTGAAATAACCCAGGTTTTTATAACCTAGGTTTAGCTAACCCGGGTTTAATGTTATTTTTATCTATCAGCTTAATGTTTAAAACCGGAAATGTTTTCTTCTTTAAGTTCAGCTGACTTAGCAGGATTTCATGTCCCATGATCCTTTGCTGAGTCCAACCCATCAGGTGGGACCTCACCTTTGCTCTTCAGGTAGGCCACAGTCTGTTCCATGACAGGCGGGATGACGGCGCCTCGGTTCTTCTCTCTGATGCTGCAGGAAAACAACTGTTAAAAGATCCAACAGCTGATCGGGGCAACCAAACTTACACAACACTTACTACTGCAAGCCGACGCCGAACTGCTGGGTGGGGAGGGGCGGGCGAGGGGGCGGAACTCTCACAGAGGGAGGGGCTCTGCCCTTCTGAGCCGCTCGCAGCTTCTCGTCATGTCTGCATGCGTTAAACACATGTCATTAGGAACACGGACTGAGGAAGAGGAGGAGGAGGAGGAGCTACCTGAGCACGTCTGCAGGGATGAAGATCTGATCATAGTTCAGGTGTTCTTGGAGCTCCATCAGGTAGTTCACGTACTTCAGCTTCTTCCCAAACTTGTGACTGAGAGGAAAACAGACAGGAAGTACGAACAAATCATCAATAACAGTACCGATGACTCCGCCCATACAGGCTCAGGTGAGTCAATACCTGAGCACAGGTTTGAAGATGTTCCAGACGATCCGGATGAAGTTTGTGGGATGGACCACGTACAGGGTTTTCAGGTTCTTCTTGTACCTGTCAGGAAAAGAATCGGATCCAGTTTATGTTTGCTTCTGGTTCTGGATCTTTAGCTGGTCTAATGTTTCGACTCTGCTTTCCATGAAGACCTGTTCATCTGATTAACTCCATAGGAGACCTACTTCCTGTCTTTGAGAACTACTTCCTATCTAAGGGACCTACTTCCTGTCCATGAGACTTACAGCCCATCCAGGAGACCTACTTCCTGACTGGGGGAACTACTTCCAGTCCATGAGACCTACTTCCTGTCCGGGGGGTCCTAATTCCCGTCCATGAGACCCATTTCCTGTCTGGGGGACCTACTTCCTGTCAAACTCGCTGTAAGCCTCTCGGAGCCACTTCAGTGACGGTTTGTTGGCGCTCCTCAGGCCGTGGTGGAAGTAGACCAGGATGTAGTCCATCTCCACGTACTGGTCCAGAGTGAACTTCAGGTACCTGAAGCAGGAGGACAAGGTGAGAAGCAGCCGGGGGGCGGGGCCAACATTAACCTGGTTTGAGGCATACTCCAGGAGGCGGCGGTGGTTCAGCTGGTGGGATGGAGGGAGACAGCAGCTGCTGAAGATGATCAGCTTCCTGCCGTAGTTATCGTCCCCTGAGGACAGGAAAACACAAATAGAGACGGAAGGTTACTTCGACCACAGAAACCGAAAGTGTTGATAAAGCTTAAAGAAGCAAAAAGCTAAAGGATTCATCAGAAGAACAAAAGCTGAGGCAGCTTTTGTCTGACGTCTGCAAAAACAGAACTTCAAAACAGAAGAACCTAATGCTGACTCAACATAAAGTGAGGATTGCGGAGTCAGGATAAACAAACTGACCTGAGACCTGGATGATCCCATGTCGGGCCACATCGTAGTACGGGTGAGACGGATCAGGACTGAGAGGAAGAGACGGACCGTCAGGTACGTTCCTGGGCTCCTCCCCCTGCTCGTCCTCCTCCTCCTCCCTCTGCAGCTCTGTCAGAACCAAAACACAAACTCAGCTGAGAAATTAGAACCACTAATGTGTCTGGACTTAAAACAGGAAGTTCCTGTAAACGATTCTCTGATGGAGCAGAACCTACAGAGCCAGCAGGAAGTTCTGATAACAGACAGGAAATGACCCGCTTACAGACAGGAATTGAAGCTCTGTCAGAGTCCGCTACCCTCAGCTGAAATCAGAACTGCAGGGTTCAGGTCCGACTGCTTTCTTACAGCTGAAACTAAAGATCCGACATTCCTGAGAGGAATGCTTGTCACCCACCTCCTGTCAGGACGCTGAGATCACTTGACAACAGAAATGAGCTAAAGTTCTGCTGCTGAACAGCCCAACTTTAGCTCATTGATTAAATAACAGCTGAAATGTTTCCTGATTTATTTTGTTTATTGGTTTTCCTCAGACGAGCTGAAAGCACATCATGCTGCTGCCGCCGCCATGCTTCAGATTCTAAAAGATTAAATTAAATATCGAAACATGAACTTCTGTTTTATTCTAATTTGATCAGAATGATTGACATAAAACTGGAGCTTTTATTGATCCTCACATTAAAGTTAACTTAAAATAGGCCAAACATAAACAAAAAGAATAAACTCACCGATTTCTGCCAGCTGCTCCAGGTCGAGGTCTTCAGACATTTTAACTGTTTGATCAAAGGTTCCACAAACATGAGCCCGAACCCAAACTCGAACCCGGCCCCAGCCCGCGGCTGCAGCTCAGGCTGTAATTAGCTCCGTTAGCAACACCTGAGCCGCCTCATCAACAGGTAAAAGGCGCGACTTGGACGGCGCTCACTTCCGGTCGTTGACCAGGTCGGAACGTGCCGTGTAGGCTCACCTGTCCCGGTGAGCAGCTGGGACACTCACCTGAAGCCGCGCAGAGGAGGGAAACACCGAGAAACTCCAGGTAGGAAGATCCACCCTAAACTTCCACGAGCAGACCGCGGAATGTTAGTGCGCATGCGCAGAGCAGCTACTGCCGGAGGACAACAAACAGGTTTCTGAAACTTTTTAAAACAAAATGAGTTTTTTTTAATCTGCTTGTTAATTAAAAACAATACAGCCTTTTATTAAACCCTTAAAATGTTTCATTCTCTGCTTTAGAAGAAAATTTAAACTGATGTAAACAAACAAACAAACAGCTGTTCATTCAAAACAAAAATAACAGATTTTGACCAAAGTCAGATTAAACCCCACGTGTGACATAATCCTGATGCTATAAATGAGTTTACTAAATCAACCGAAATGTTGAGACTGGTTTTAGCTGCTGTTGTACTAATTTAGCTTAAAGCTATTCTTATGCTAATTTAACATTTTTCAGCTAAGGTCAAGACTGTTTCTTAACCGGACCCGAAGAATCTGTTCCAGGTCTAGCTGGGTCCACGTTGGAACATTCCAAAGGACCCTCATCCTTCGGCTCGTCCCACAGCAAATGTTCGGCTAGTCTTTCTATGATCACTTCCAGACTTGATCTTATATTTTGTTTGTAAAGCTCCTAATTCTCAGCTTCTTTAGCTTGTTTACCTTTAGGTTTTTTCTGTGACTCTCCGGGTCCAAACATTAGGGTTTAGTTTAGTTTAGTTTCTGCAGCCAGACTTCAGAACCAGTTTCTTTGGCTCCATCTCTGAGCTGAACCTTTTTATTCATGCAGATCTTTATTCTTCTGTACATTTTTGGTGTTTCGTTTATTTCAATAATGTTTGTTTAAACTTTAATCTGCTGTTTGTAATGTTTTATATTAATTATTGTGGATTTGATTTTAGCTTTTAGCTACAGTTTTGCTAAATTTAGCTTCTGTTCGTTGAAACGTCAGGTTTAGCAGAATTATTTTTGTTTAATTTCCAGATATTAAATTTAAACTTTTTGTAAAATAAACATCTGGAGATAAAAGCTGAACATGACAGAAAGAAGATTAATCTTTACAGGAAGTTGAGTTTGTTCAGGTGAAGTGTTGACAGGAAATGAAGACACTTTATTTTGAAAGGCAGACAAGCGTAGAGTTGTGGAAGTAGAACCTCTGGTGGACAGAAGTGGTCCTGCAGCAGTCCCAGAGTTTATTTATCTGCTGAAAATGAAAGAGATTTAAATTTTTCACACATTTCAACCAGATCCTGTCAGAACCTCAGTTCTGTTCTGTTTGATCCGTTCTGTTGTAGATCAGCTGTTGTTTGGGGTCATGGTTCCGCCAGACCCTAGCTCCCCTACCGTTCTGACAGCAAGGGGGAGCTGCAGTGCATTCTGGGTAAACATCTGTCCTTCAGTCTGGTTCTGGTTCAGAAGGCCTGTGGTTCCTTCAGATAAAACGAAGTTTTGCTGCCATGTTTTATAGAAAGACAAAGCCATGACCTTTGACCTGTATGGTTTGACCTTTGACCTTCGACCTGTAGAACCTGACCTTTGACTTTCAACCTGTAGCGTCTCAACTTTGACCTGCTACCTGTAGAGTCTGACCTTTGACCTTCGACCTGTTGAGTCGGTTCATTTAAATTTTACCAGAACTGGCGGTTCTGATCCAGTGTTGTAGGATTATGTAAATTAAGTCTGTAGATGGGGAAGACGCAACTCGAATTTGGAGGACAGAACCGAGTTCTACTGGACCCGGTGTTGGAAACAAACTCGGATTCAGACATCTGTAAAAAGAGACTTGACCCAGACTGGACCCAAACTGGACCCAGTCTCTTTATAGTGATAGATGTTCTGCTGGGACCAGACCCAAACAATTGTTCTGAAAATGTTCAGCAGAGTTCTGTTCTTTAGGCCTGGTTCATCAGTGTGGAATCTAACATCAAGACACGAAATTAAAATAAATTGCATAAATTTCAGATTTCAGTCTGAATGCTGAGTCAGCACTTCACTCCTGTTTTGACCCTTTCTTCTTCTGCAAACTTTGTGCCATTTTAGCTGTTTATAGATCAGAACCTTTGGCTCATTCAGCAGGTAACTGCTGTGAAGTTTGGTTCAAAATATTTAACATTTGTTGGGAGGTCAAAGGACAGACTTCCTGCGTGTGGGCTGCTCGGTAGTCCTCTGCTGTCCTCGGCAGGTCCTGGGAGGCTCGGGTTGGGTCGGTGGGGGTGATGCTGGCCGACCTCAATGGGGGATGGTTTGGGGTGGCATGTCTGCCTCCGTGGGGCCCTAGCGTCCCCTCACCTGGTGTGCATAGGGTTTTTCGGCCCTGGGGCTGTGCGAGGACCTGGTGGGTGGGCTGTTGGGCTGGGGTTCCGCGGCCGCGGGGGGCGAGCCTGGGTGGGTGTAGATCTCCCTGGACTTCCTCTTGCGTCTTCTCTGGCCAGGAGTTGGCGACCCTGCGTCCCGCCTCTGGATCTGCCTCTGGATCTTCCTAGTGGTCTCTCTGTGGTGTGGGTGTGTCCGGTCTGCCATGGCTTTGGGTTCGTTGGGCCCCCTGCTGAATTGGGTCTGACTCTGCTCACTTGATGTTGCTGGGGGGCGGTATGACTCTGGAGGTACTACCCACATAAAACAAACAAGAAACCTCTGTCCCTCTCTCATACATGAACATAAATGCATGTCTACATCCGATCATCAGTAAACACGCGTGTAATCACCTGCCTCATCATGTGTGCACATGCATCACACACTTGTCACTCATTTGTATGCATGCTGTATTCCACACAACCTTAGTTTAAATAATTGTGGCTCATGTTGATCAGCTTCTGCTGATATAATTAATTTGTAACTTGCAGTAATTCATTAGTTTTTATTTATTTTGTATACCGAACATCGGTTCCTGTTACTGTTACTGTTGTTGTTGTTTTGTATCTGTCCATCCCCCTCCGCTCCTCTGTCCTTTCCTTTTGTGTCCCCCTCAGCCTTCGCTGTGTGGTGACTTCATACAATAAAGGCATCAACAGGAGGATTATCTGAAACCCTCCTGTTGTAGAATAAAACTGTCAAGGCATTGGAAAAGTTTTCAGTTTAATCTCACTGAGTGCATATATGCCAAACAGGACAGGTGGAAAAACCTTCTCACAAAGGACAGACTCACTTAGCAGGTCAAAGGTCAGACTCTACATGTCAAAGGTCAGACTCCACAGGCCTCAGTTACCAGGTCAAAGGTCATGACCTCTTCTCTTTATAAAAAATGGCTGTGCCCGAATTCAGAGGCCGCATCCTCCCGAGGCTGAATTTCAAGGCCCATTACGTCACAGCGCCGCGTCGATGGCTGTTCAAAATTGGAGGCTGCTCCGCTCACGGCTGACAAATGCGTCCTCGTTTTGCCCCGATTTGAGGGACTGGTTGGGTGGATCCTTCCCCGCACACCATATCCCAACATGCATTGCGGGCCGACCAGGAGATTTTTTTTTTTTTTCTTGTAATGGCGGACGAAGCGAGACCGGAGTACAGTTTTAAATAAAAACGGCACAAAAATTAAAAGTTTTAAAGCGTTTGTGTTTTTAGGAGTTTGTCGTTTGCAAAGAAGTTTTTAATATTATTATTATGTTATCTGTTTTATTGAATTCTGTTATTTGCAGACCTCATCAAAAATTAGATCGTATGGCGGGGTTATTCATGTATTACCTTTTAAGATCATTTTGTTAATTTGTTTTATTTTTTTTAAACTTTTGTTTATTGCCATCATGGTTGCTAGGTGACAGGTCATACCGTCCAAATTCACAGCCTCTCTTACGGTCTTTGCTGTCATTAGAAGACCTGGCCCATGTCGACCGGGTGAACCAGGTCCTCCGGAGGATGCGGCCTCTTAATTCGGACACAGCCAACAAGGCAGCAGGAATTGTTTTTGTAATCTGAAAGAACCACCAGACTTCTGAAACAAGAGAGCAGAATACAGATGTTTACCCAGAATGCACTGTTGTCAACAGCTCTTCCCAGCTGTTAGCACGGTGGTGGAGGCTGATGTAGCACGAGCTAACTCTGTTAGCATTGTGGACATTTACCCACAAATCAAAGGTTCAACCCAGGTGTTAGTGAAAAACGTTTAGAGAGGAGACAAGGAAATATTTTCCTAACAGGAAGCTACAGGAGATCTATAAACAGACTCAAGGTGAATCTATAAATGACTTCTGGATGTTTTGGTTCTGTCTGGACTTGGCTGAAAGTTGACCCGGTTCCGTCAGTACCCAGACCCGTGAGGTGCAGCAGATTCTGTTCGGTTTCACCTTCAGACTTCTGACAGGAGGTAACCGAAGCATCCGGTCCCTCAGGGGACCAGATATGTTTCTTCAGCTCTCCAGAACTGGGTTGTGGTGAAACTGAGCACTCGAACCTCTGATGGTCTGGTTTGTGTTTTTTTTTTTATATTTAACTTGTGAAAACTGTGAAAACCTAAAGTTGTTTCATGAATAAAGTTTACATACAGTCAGATGAACCTCAGTGTCACCATGGCAACCAGTGACTCAGCCAGTCTTCTATATTACCCAGCATGCTGTTCTTCCTCCCATGTTTCCATCATGGGATCCTTCATAGATCCCGCAGTCAGAGGGCCAGCAGGAAACAGGAAGTGGTTTGAACCTGGAGTGTCAAACTAAGACTCTGGTTCTGCTTCATTGTTTCTGCAGAAAACGTTCCTTTTTTAAAATAAAAGCTGCTGTAATTAAAACAGAAAAATACAAATATATTTTGAGAGAACTTGTCTGTGTTTGGGTCTCTGGTGGAACCCAGTCTTTTTGCAGTCTGGTGGTTTTCCTGATGAGGGTCTGACTCCAGAAGGGGGTGGGGGGTGACCTGCATCCAACAGCTCCTGTTCAGTCAAACGTCATGAGTCAACAGATTTCACAGCAAACGAAGCAAATCTGAGTCAATGACGTGATGATTGGAGACGTTTGTCCCTGAACTTCTGGGACCATTGGACAGCTGGAGACAGTTCAGTCAGAAACATGGGCGGCGGGTGATAAACATTTCTTAAAGGAACAGTGGACTTGTAAAATCTTAAGGGACAGCAGTCAGGTTCTGCAGCTTCAGCGCTTCTGGAATCTCCGCTTCTGTGACGGACGACTTTCTGAACCTGACATCTTGTTTGGGTCGACGAGGTCCTGAAGTCATACTGGCCTCGGGGTCCGGCAGGGCGGTCTGGTTCTCTTACGGAGAACGTCAGTAACAGCAGGAGGAGAAGAGAAGGTCAGGGTGGAAACATGTTCCAGAACAGAAACCACAACCACACACAGACACACACACACACACACACACACAAACAGAGACACACAGATCAGGAGCTGACTGTGAGGTGAACAAAGAAGTGTTGAGTCATGCTGACATTTTATTAGCTGATTTAAAGTGAAGCGGGATATAAAATGCTGTTTTACATTCGATTTATGCAAACATTATAATCACATTTAGTTCATGATTAACTTTTTCAAACTGATAATTCCAGCAGGTGTCAAACAGAAGGACTGAAAACTGCAGCATCATCCTGTGAAATAATGCTGAACTTTAGCTGTTCTCAGAAGGAAAAACTAAGTTTGTGCCAACATTTTGTACATGTAATCATTTTGTTGTTGTTTTTCTTCAGCTGTTTTTGGTTTCGTAAAAACTCTTCAGAACGAAGCCAGAAGTCTTCAGAGTTGTTAAAAGTTTGTTTAAAGCTGCAGGAAAACTGCAGCTAAATGAGGCGTTTAATGAGCAGGTGGAGCTGAGGGTAAATATAGATCAGCTAAAGAGCGGCTGAACCCAGAAACAAGCGGCAGCTTTCAGCAGGAAATGAACAAACAGTTTGACTCACAGAAGAAAAAACATCTCACATTTCAAGATCAACTGCAAAACCTCTGGTTCTTTGTAGCAGAAATAAAATAAAAACCGTCAGCTGTTCTCAGACCATCTAAAACTGACAGGTGACAGGCGTTCCTTCAAGGATCTAAAGTTCTTGTTTTAAAAAGGAGTCCCGTATTAGTGGCTCAGATCTAATGGAATCGATCTGTTCAGGATCTGGACCAAGAGGAGCACCTTGGATCTGAGGACCTACAGAGGAAGGGTTCTGTTTAGTATCAAGAGGTTGTCCTGGTGGATCTCCTGGAGGTTCCTCTGGTGGATCACCTGGTGGTTCTCCTGGAGGTTCCTCTGGTGGATCACCTGGTGGTTCTCCTGGAGGTTCCTCTGGTGGATCTTCTGGATTTTCCTCTGGTGGATCTCCTGGAGGTTCTCCTGGAGGTTCTCCTGGTTGATCTCCTGGTGGATCTCCTGGTAGAACTCACTTCAGCTATGCAGGTTCACGTTATTTAAGATCTTCAGAGCCGTCTCAATCTGAACCACAGCTGAAACAAAATGTAGGTTATGATGTAAAGGTCAAAGGTCACACACCCAAACCCTCACTGACGTCCACTGTAGAACCATCAAACAGAACCTGTGGTACCATCAGAACCTTCTGCTGCTCACGAGTCAAGAAGTTCTTTGATCTAACTTCAGACACTTTGAGGCTTACTTTTTACTCTATGTTTCTGCCTGATGCTGCTCCTCTCCTTCTAATGTGACACCAGTGACTCAGCAGTTTCTGGGTACCCAGCATGCTTTTCTTCCTCCTATGTTTCCGTCATGGCGGCCCTCATAGATCGTTCAGGAGGATACAGTCAAAATAAAGTTCAGAGATGCTCTTCAAAATAAGAGTCTGTCTCTGGCAAAGCTTAGATTCTTACAACAGGAAATCCTGAAATTCTCTTTCAAGATAAGTTTTCACCAGGAGTTGAACACTTATCTGAGTTCAGACTCCTGTCCCGGATCAGGGCTGTTCCGTCTGGTTGGAGCTGACAGGTGGTCTGTGGACGCTGGCCCGGCCCGGCCCAGATCAGGGCGGTTCTGTCCGGTCGGAGCTGAACGCCCTCAGTTAGTCTCTGCTGTTATCAGCAACTTCCAGAGTAAACAACCTGATTCCAGACACACCCAGACCTCATTAGACCGGACCTGGTCCCCTCAGAGATCTGATTGGATGATGGATGGATGGATGGATGGATAGATAGATGGATGATGATGATTTGGACACTAAGAAAGTTTTTAAACTGGAGCTCATGATGAAAAAAGAGATTTTTTGTTCTTTTAATGTCTTCACGTCTTTGTCTTTTGTCTCTTTGTTTCCCTTCTTTTAAATGTCCGGTTCTTTTCTTCTTGTCTGTTCTTGTTCTTTTTTTTCTGTTGTATATTTTTCTCTCTCCTTTTCAGTAAATTGAATATTTTTCTGGAACAGGAAACTGAAAGTTCAGAGCTCCTCTCTGTGACATCATCAGCGTCACACATGAGTGCTTCACGTGTCCGTGTTCTCCTCCGGGGGATGAGGATGTTTCGTCTCAGACAGATGATAGGGGTCTCTGCTGAGCCCAAGGCCTGATGGGTAATTGAAGTTCTAAATGTCTGACCCGGCGGACCTCCTGTGATTGATGTGGACCTGCTGATCTGAAAGCAGCGAGGACCTGATCCATCACAAAGTCCAACAGGAAGTCTGGACATCCTCTGAGCTCTGATGGAGACGGGCTCTTATTTTAAAACTCCAGGTCCAAACCTGTTCCTGTATCCTGTCAGAATCCCCGACTGAAAGAGATTCAATCTGTGACTGAACACCAACATCTTGGGAGCGGCCATGATGGAGACAGAGAAGAAAAAAAAAGCATGTTGGGTAGTGTAGAAAATTCTGCTCAGTCACTGTTTAAAGTTAAGGGTTAAAGGTCTGATGACTGCTGTTGAGTCTGGTGGTTTTGTGGGTCCAAACAGGACCGGCTTCAACCCTCGGTTCAGTTTGTAGGAAATGGATCTCATTCCAACAATCATTTCACTTTGATCCTCTCTGACAGATCAGTCTGGTAGTTCTCGAGGCTGGGTGGTCAATCTTGGGTTGCCACGGTTACCGACGGCCTGTTCTCCTTCAGACACCTCCTGCTCAAAGATGAAGGTCAGCTGGGTTAGATTTCAGACCTGCTGCGGTTTGATGTTCGAGGATAAAGACGAGCTTTCAGGCAACACACTTGGACCGGGTCAGACGGAACCCAAAAGTCAAACTGTGATCAATTCAGTTAATTAATGGATCCGTTTTATGCTTCTGTTGGATCCGTTTTATGGTTCTGTTGGATCCATTTTATAGTCTTGGATCCATTTTATGGTTCTGTTGTATTCATTCTATAGTTCTATCACCACTTTTGGCTTTTTCTTCTCCATCAGAAACTCTGAGTTTCTGAACAGGAAGTGACTTTTTAAATCTCTTCCATAGAACCCAGAACCATCCAGACTATTGCTCAGGAGGCGTGGCTTCCATGTCCTTAAAAACAGAACTTCACCAACTGCTTGTTGCTCAGTGCGAGCTACCAGAACTGACGGACTCCTGGATAGGTGTCGAAACGTTTTCTAAGAAGAACTGATCTAAGTCCGGTTGCCTCCTATTTGTTGTTGCGATGACCCACATTACTGAGAATTTGCAGACGCAGGTAAGTGAGCTCTTTGAACCAGTCTCTGGGGCCTCCTGATCATTTGGACCTTGGTACCGTCCCGGTTCCATCGTCAACTTTATAAGATGTGATTTTTCATCTCTGAGTCTTTTTGGACCTGTAATCCTGGTCGGGACTGGTCCTGGTTCTGGTTCCGCTCTTAGTCTGTTTGGATGGCGCTGCCTGGGTGATGCAGCTGTTCTTGTTCCGGTGACCCGTTATGTAAATCTCAGTCAGAACCTAAAAATACAAGCAGGCTTTCCAGGACTGTCATTGTCTGCCTGACACCCCCAACTCACACACACATCAACTTCTCCCACTTCAGTCACTTCAGGGTGGGGACAGGCGCTGCAGGGCCTGAGGAGCTGAACGTGTTCACATGAGACAAAGTTTATTCTGGATTCTGTTTGTTGAATCAGTCTGAACAGAAAAGATTCCATCAAACCATATCACCTGGACATGTCTCCAGTCCATCACAGGGACACCTGGACATGTCTCCAGTCCATCACAGAGACACCTGGACATGTCTCCAGTCCATCACAGAGACACCTGGACAGGTCTCCAGTCCATCACAGGGACACCTGGACAGGTCTCCAGTCCAT
>JAVKLF010223428.1:0-16263 GCA_034783495.1 Millerichthys robustus | reverse complement strand
CCTGTGTGTGTGTTAAATACAGTAATGGCACACAAAACTGAGACTGCGCCTTTTAGCACAGTGCGCCATATGGTCGTGAAAATACGGTAACTAGTTAAGAACACCATTTGAGGTTTAGTATAGTAAAAAAATCCTGACAAATGCTTTTAAGCCACTGGGCTGCTGATGTTTGAGACTAGTGTTGACTTAAAATCAGTAGAAAATAAACAAACCTTTATTTTAACCTGAAACCAAACTCACTGATTTGAGTGTTTTCAAACAGTGACCCATACAGTTTTTTATCTGCCCAAACCTTGAAAATCATGGCCTTCATCGTGTGCACACAATCTATTGATCCATCCGTCCATCCATTTGAAAGATAATGCTCTAATTGGAAGCCGAAGTCATATGCAGAGATCCAGTTCTGGTCTCACTTAGTAAGATACCATTTCACTCCCAGAGCCAGTGCTTCAGGAGGAAACTAAACAAATGGCATCAGAGAGTCATCAGAGAATGTTCGAGGAAAACAGGAGTCCAGGTTGCATTGAAAGTCCGATGTGTACAGGGTACATAGGAAAACTGACAGAACTGTTCCCTGTGGGGAGCCTATACTGCAAAGAACAGTGTCAGTCACACAGTTCTGGAGCTGAACAAACATTGTGGTTGTGCAGTCAGGTATCCTGACATCAACATCCAGGTGTTTTCCAGATGGGCATAGAGCCTCTGGAGCATATGCGTGAGAGCATCATCCACACTGATGTTGGCTTGATATGCAAACTGTAAGGGGTCTTGGAAAGTGTTGACTTTGGGTCTGATGTGGCAGAGAATTAACTTATCCAGGGTCTTCATAATGTGGGAGGTTAAAGCAATAGGTCTAAATCACTGGGGCCAGTTGCTTGTTTTTTCTTGGGGACTGCGAGTAGACATGATGTCTTCCAAGAAGTGGGAATCTTCAGCAGCTGTAGGCTCAGATTGAATATGTAAGCCAGGATGTCACACAGCTGAGAGGAGCAAGACGTAAGAAGTTTTGGGTACAAGTCCAGCGGCCTTGCCCTGTTCAAGCCTGTCATGTAACCTTCTGGCCTGGAGTGAATAGATTTTTAGGTGTAAAGTTGGTGACGAAGTAATTGGGATGGAAGAAGGAAGAATTGCACAAGTTGGTTGTAGATCAAAACTGGGAAAGGCAAATGTGTTTGCTGGTTGAGTGGGAATAGAATGAGGTGGGTTAAACACAGAGGTCAGGTGAAAATTGGTAGAACAATCAAATCTGTTAAACAGATTAGCAAGGTCATGGTTTCATTAGGAAGTGATTTCTTTTTTCTATCAAAACTATAGATCTTTTTCAGACCAGACCTGTTTCACCCCATCCTGTTTTAGCTGCTGCTCAGTTTGTTTTTGTAGTTTTGCTTCCCCTCTTTAATTTCACTCTTAGTTCTTGTTGAATTTCGTTTTGTTTTGCCTTGTTCCTCATCCTGAAAGCTTTTTTCAGTATTGCAGTCGGTCAGCCCATCAATGTCAGCTGCAAATGACAACATCCCAGTTGATGATTTCCAAGCTACACTTCAGGAAGACTCTGTATTCCTTGGATCAGCATTTCATTTTTTTGGGTGGTGACTGGTAACGGGCAGTGGTCTGAAACTCCAAGGGGTGGCAAGGGGGTGCATCTGTATACATCTTTAACATTAGCATAACAGAAATCAAGAGGTGTTTCTTCTGGGTGGCAGAGTTAACAAACTGTGTGAATGTGGAGGGAGACATGGTTAAAGTCACCCCATAGTAAGATGATTGAGTTTGGATATTTAACTTGCAGTCTTGCGATGGTAGTTTGCACTGTATCACAATCTGTAGATTGATTGTTGTTCTTTACATTCCTCCATTATCACTTGTAAGTGATAATGGAGGAATGTAAAGAACAGCAACAATCACTGCAGAAAATTCCCTAGGATGGTATATTGTATATATATTGTCTAATGCTCACTGCCAGGAGTTCACTTTATTTGGTACAGACATGTTCACGTATGGTAGCATGACTAGGGTTGCACCATTTGTTGATAATGAAATCGCAAGTCCTCCTCCTCTCCGCTTCACAGTCTTTTTGGTGTTCCTATCTGCTCAGAATGTTCTGAAGCCATTTATATTGGAGAAGGAAGCTGGAATATAGTCATTAAGCCATGTTTCACAAAAGCACAAAAGACTGCTGTCTCAAAAACACACGCTCCTGACTAGAGACTCTAGTTCATCCACTTTGTTCAAGGAGCGGACATTACCCATAACCACCGATAGAAGAGTTGGTTTAAAAGTTTCCCTTCATTTAGCCTCCTCCTGTTTCTTTTCACAACAGCCCTTTTTCCTCCTTTTTTTCTTCTGAGAAGTTGCACCATGTTTGTTTATCAATACTTGACTTTTATTAAAGTAATACACTGTATTTATCTACTTATGTGCTACCTACTGTATATCTATATACTTATAAAAATAAAAAAACGACTTAATTGAGGTGCATGTAATGATTGCCTCTTCGCTGGTGTCAAGGCAACACAGTTTTATTTGTACAAGCAATATGAGAGTTTGATTGGTAATGTCAGACCCCTTCAGAGTTGGAGTTGGACTCTGCCATCACAGTTTATACTGGTTCTCTTCATAACTTTTATGACAGTTTTTCTTGGTGCAGCCATGGGGTGCAGGGTGTCTGTTCTGGTGGCCTCAAGATTCCATCTCTGCTTTTTTTGGATGATGTGGTACTGTTGGTGTTATAGTGCCAAAGGATAATTGTTCTAATTGAAAGCTTGAATCATACACATACCCAGTTCTGTTCCCAGTTAAAGGTTTGTTTTCATCTAAAGACAACCTTTCACTCCTGCTTTGGTGCTGCTTCAGTGGAAACCTAAACAAAAGGGCCTCAATGTCATGTAATCTATGCATGCTCTTGGAAAATCTAAGTACCACCCCAGGGGAGGTCTCTGATATGTCAGCATTGCAATGATGTCACCAAAACAAGGAAATACATTCTCTTAAAGTAACATTTCCACATTAACTAAATCAATACTTGTTATGTCTACCTGAAACTTTGTTAAAATATCCAGCAGTGCCTTGATCTTTAGCTCTCACTGGAGTGGTTTTAGCTGAGTGTGAAGCAGCTGGAATGAAGAGCAGCACCTCAAAATCTGAGGCCATGGTCCTCAGTTGATAAATTATGGATTGCTTCAACTGGAGGAATACAAGTATCTTGGGGTTTTGTTTCACATGTGAAGAAAGTTTTTTTCCTTCTCGTGCTCCATTCTGAGATGTCCAGGTGTGTCCGAATTGGAGAAAACCACAGGAAGACCCAGGACATGCTGGAGAGACTATCATGGCTGGTCATGGAATGCCTTGGAGTCCTCCCAGAAGAGCTAGACAAGGTAGCTGGGCAAAGAGATGTCTGGGTCTTCATCTCAAGCTGGTACTCCTGCAACTCGACTCTGAAACAAGTAGAAGATGATGGATGGGTCATTAAAAGCATATTTGATTACATTTATTCTCAATGGAAAGAAATCAAAAGTTTAAACTAAATGCACGTTTAAAAAACTTAAGGCAGTTTAGATTAGGATATAAAAAGAACATTTTAGAGCGGCTGAATATCTCAGAAGTAAAGATGAGCGGAGCTTTATCAGTCTGGAAGAATAGTCAAAAATAGTTTTTTATGAATAATGTTCCTCTGTGTAAAATTATTACTATTATTACATCATTTGCAGTTCATAATATCAAAATATTTCAAGATTCTGGAGAAATCTGTGTGCTATAGACAAGGGAAAGTCTATAGAAAGTCTATAAAGTCAATTATGCAGTGTTTGTGTCAGCCATGTTTTATAAAGCAGCTTTTAGATTGTTCCATCATACAAGTTGTTCATGTGAAAATAAAGAAGGGATGCTCAATTATAAATAAATAACCAATTTGAAACCCTCCTTTTGTAGAGTAAAACTGTCAAGGCATTGGAAACATTTTCAGTTTAATCTTATTGAATGCATATATGCTGGACAGGACACGTTAAAAATAACATTTTAACAATGATGAGGATTTCTTGAGATAAAACCAGAAACATTTAAAAATACTCAAACGTTTGTTAGAACAGATTTTTTTTAGTTACTTAATTTTCTCATTCCTTGTTTTTTCAGGCTCAAGTCTGGAGTCAGTGGATGGTTTTTGTTTTGGAAATGATGTACTGGATACTTTCAACAAATGGGTAAATGTTTCACTCCTGTAAGAAAGTTGTGGTTGGTGTGTAAATGCAAATACAAAGACATCAGTAGTTAAAAAATTCTTTAAACTTGTGTTATAGGGGTATAACAGTATCTTAGTTCCGATGTCAGAGTTCAGTGCACTCAACCAGACTAATAGTCAATAGCATTTTGAGAAGGGCACTGTTGCATTGTTTTTTAACACGTGCCCCTAAAGTAGTAGTAGAGGAAGATTCTGTTTAAAACACTCTACACTTCACGTGTAAACCTGTTTGGTTTAAATCAGCTTTGTGGAAAGATTTTACACTTTTCATTTTTCATGGACAGTAACAGTTAAAAGTTAAGATAACCAACAAGTGGTAGACAAATGTTAGGTTGAATGAGTTATAGTAGTTAATGTGCTTTTAAAAGCTATTTTGCATCTTCTAAACACCATTAATTATGTCACCAGGCTTTTACAATGATTTTTTGGTAATTCTTGTTCAAATGACAGTCCGTCAAATGGTTGTCAGTAGTTATGCCTGTGTATCTGGTCATCACAACAACAGCAAACAGGCTTAAATCGGAGGCAACCGGACTTTTAGATCAGTTCCTTTTGAAAACGTTTCGACACCTATCCAGGAGTTTTTGCCAACTCTGGTAGCTCGATCAATATCATAAATTTTCTGACAGAAAAAAAACTTTCTGGGTGACAAGGTGGCTCCTGTTGCCTCTCAGCAATAAGTTTGCATGTTCTCTCTTTGCATGTGTGGGTTTTTCTCTGGGTACTCAGACCAAAAACATGACTGTTAGGCTAATTGGCAACTCTAAATTATCCCTAAGTATGAGTGAGAGTGTGAATGGTTTTATTTCTATATTGCCCCTGATCGACTTGTGACCTGTCCAGGGTGTACTCCTCCCCTCGCATTGCTGAAAATGGGCACCAGTGACCTCCCCACCCATCCTTCCCTGTGACGCTGAATGGAAGAAGGAAATGACAATCAGTATACAAAATACATAATAAAGAATTAATAAATTACAAACAATTACAAATTAATTATTAATTAAACTAACAGAAGCAGATCAACATGTGCTACAAATATTTAAATAAAGGTTCTGTGTAATACAGCATGCATACAAATGAGTGATACAAGTGTGTGATGCATGTGCACACATGATGAAGCAGGTGTTTCTACATGCGTGTTTACTGATGATCGGATGTAGACATGCATTTATGTGGGTAGTACCCCCAGAGTCATACCGTCCCCCCGTGACCTCAAGCAAGTAGAGTCAGACCCAGTCCAGCAGGAGGCCCAACGAACCCGGAGTCACAGCGGACCTGACATACCCACACCACAGAGAGACCACAACGAGGCTCCCGAGGCAGAAACAGAAGCGGGACGCAAGAACACCAACCCCCGGCCAGAGGAGACACAACAGGAATTCCAAGGAGAACCAGGCCCACCCCGCACGGCCGCGGAGCCCCAGCCCAACAGCCCACCCACCAGGCCACCGCACAGCCCCAGGGCCGAGAGGCCCAGCGCACACCAGGAGAGGGGATGCCAGGGCCCCATGGAGGCAGACACGCCAACCCATCCCCCACGCAGGCCGGCCAGCATCACCCCCACCAACCCAACTTGAGCCCCCCAGGACTTGCCGGGGACAGCGGAGCACTACCGAGCAGCCCACACGCCAGAAATCAGGGGAGAGGCCACCGGGGGGAAGGGCAGAACGAGAGCCCAGCCAGGCCAGAGACCGGCCCCCCCGGGAGTGCATTGAATTGGGATGCAAAGGTCAGGGAAGGGGGAGTTACCCCCGCCCCACAAACACCCCAAAAGGCCCTATATGTGTATAAATATATGTGATGTATTTTGTCAAGGGAGGGTGGTCATAATATGGATAGGAGGGGGAGTAGTATTACATTTTTTTCCCCCTGCTGTTCTCCCCCTCCCCCCGACCAGATTCCAGCCCCCGGCCCCGGTCCCCACCCCCCCACCAGCCAGCCCCAGAGGAAGGGCACCCAACTAGTCAGGGGGCAGATCCCCGCACACACCAATGGGGGCAACAGCGGAGGACCAAGAGCCATGCCGAGGCAGGGGGCCCGCAGCCAGACCCCCCAGGATGATGGCCTTTACCCGGTCTTTAAATAAATACTGCCTAGCGAAAAAAGATAATAGGCTAATATTTCATTGAACCTCTTTTAGCTTTTATAATGGAATTCATTCACAGTGGCATCATTTCATCAAGCTTCTGCAATGTCAAATTTATTTCTGTCGCAGAGCTGCATAAATGTTTCACCAGGATCTTGTATTGACAACCAGATATTCAGACCACTATCTTCTATGGCACATCCCAAAGTTTCCCAATGGGGTTCAGGTCTACTTTCACAATTTGAGTATGATGAATCCTGGGTTTGCTATCTTTAGATATTAACCTCTTACTTTGTTTAATCAACGTATACTCTGTTAAAGAAGAAAAATAACAAATATGGGAAAAGATAGATAGAGACAACATGGTGTCTCAGTTGGTAGAGCTGTTGCCTCTCAGCAAGAAGATTGCCATATCAAATCCCAGCCGGAGACCTTTCTTGGTAGTCTTCATGCATGCATGCGTTTTCTCCTGGTACTTCTAGTTGGTGATTCTAAATTGTCCCTAGGTGTGAGTTAGAGTGTGAATGGTTGTTTGTCTCATTTGTCTCTATGTGGCCCTGCGATGGAATTGCAACCTCTATGTGGGTGTATCCCACACACAGTGACTGCTGGATATGGGCACCAAAGACCTCCATGACCCTGAAAGGAAGAAGTAGCTTAAGAAAATGGATCGATAGATAGAATAGATAGATTTGTTGTTTTTAGCGTCCCCTAAAATAGGTCCCGTCTTCAACAAAGTGTTGCAGCGTTAGTTTCAGCAGTCATAAACCTGCTGTCCCGGACTCTGGCCACCCTCTTAGTAGGGGTGCACCCCACAGTTTGAGAACTACTGTCTTCAGATAATTTCGCTGACACGTTCAAACTTGTAAAGAATGGCAGCTGTCTCAAATGTTTTCCACTTGTGAATATTCTTTCTCTCTATAGAATGATAGACTCCACATACTTTGAAAATGACCTATGACACTTCTCAGATTGATAGGAAGCAAAATTCTCTTAAGTAATTGCTGATTTATTTTTACTTTGGCAATGTTTTACCACACACCTGTATGCTTTAGAGCAGAAAACTGACAAAACCTAGTGTTTATAGAGCTGAGTTAATTAATACAGTTGATGAGCAGCTCCTGACTGATACTGAACCTCTTAATTTCTGTGGGAGCAGCAAGAGTAAACTCAGTTTTTAATACACAGCTTTTCATTTTACCTTTTTTTTTAAAAGAAATTATGCTATGATGGAATCTGTTGTGTTTGTCTTGACGTTAGATCAGATTTGAATCATTTTTAATGACCAGATTACTTTTATTATGTCCTGATTTGCAAAACAGTAGAATTGATTGATGGTGGACTTTTTTTTTCTCAAGTCTATTTGATGGGTTTTTATCATTACTTTCATCAAGTGTCTACCACAATTTATTCTGCTTTTATGGATGTAGCTGGGTGAGCAGCTTGCTCAGCTGGTTCCCACCTGTGGAGTAGATACGGTGGAGCTTGAAGATGAAGGAATCTACGTTCGCTTCAGCCCCCTTCGTACTGCTGCAGGTAACAGAAATGCACATGCTTTCTTCGTTTTTCTATGAGTTACAGTATTCATAATCTGTATTGTATGAACTATCACAGAAAGGGTGAAAGCATCAATAGAAAACTGTCCTTTTTTTCTCCATCCATCCAGTTCTTGGCACCCAGCAGAAGGATGTTGAAGACTTGATGGAAAATCTTTTGGAGCTGGTGACAAAAATGTCTTCCACAATGAGTTTAAGACAGGAATTCAAGGAGGTGACCCACCGCCATTCACCCTCACTCAGTTACATAGAGTGCAGCTGGCCTGGACTTGGAGCTGTCCGGTAAAACATTAAGATAACCACAATAATAGAATTAGATTATTGTGTACTTACTCTGAATTTTAGACTTTGGCATTCTCAAACCTCTTCCTCCGTGTTTACCATCAAGCTCATTGGAATATATGTTTGCACATTGTTAGTTAGGCAGGGCTAGGGTATTATTGGAGTATTTGACTGATTTTTTGTTCCCCGTCGCAAAGTAGGGAATTAGAAATAACCTCAGCCTGTATATCTTGGGAGCTGAATAACTTTTAAAAAATGAGGTACCAACTTCCATGTTGGCACGTGGCTGCATATAGGTGTAAGAAATAACTCTATCAAAAATTTAGTTGTCATGGCAAAATCCAAAATAGCTGCCACCACAAATGTGGCATTTGTTTCTTTTCTAATGACCTCAACAACAAAAAACTGCAGGATATATGGAGGATAATCAGTGCCTTGAAAAAAACTTTTGTTTGAACATTTCTACATTTGTTACATTACAACCACAAACATCAAAGATTTTTACTGAAATTTTTGTGGTACCCATTTAGTAAATGATGCATATCTGTGTCTGACTTAATTGCAGTTTAAATTTTGCTTTCTCAGAAGTTTAAATACAGATCATCAGGGATTAAACAGTATTGAGAAGACCAAGAAAATCACCACAGATATCAGGGATACAGCTGTTGAAAGGTGTAAAGCAGAATTGGGTCATTAAACAATATTAAACCTTTAAAGACCTCAGCAAATTATTTTTCTTACCGAGTTTTTATACTTGTGTAGAACTGGAGAGATAAACCATCATAAAACTACTGTAAAATGGCCTATGCAAGTATAGACCATTTACCTGTTCACAGAAGTTCCTAGTCCAATCTGACTGAGCTGCAGCTGTTTTATAAAAAATAATGCACAAAAGTTTCAGTCTCTTATTGTGCAAAGCTGATTGAGACAAATCCCATGTAGGGACACTTACCAAACAATAACTTTAACTCTCATTGGGACACCACCTCGCAAATACGAGGAAATTGTACTTTTTTACGTCTGATATATTAGTTAATGTAACAAATTCAAAATGCTGAAAGTCGTAAGTTCTTTTTGAGAATAAATATTCGAAACCTCACATCAAAACACAGACACAGTCCATTAAAGTTGATACACCGAAGTATATCGTTTATTAACAGAAGTTATTTGACACCAGGTTATGACAAATAATCTATGTAAATGAATGACATGACCGTAACATGGGGAATAGCGTTAGTTGACAGACAGTGTGACGGTGTGATGGTCATAAATCAAAGGACTGGAGGCCCTACACCCAAAAGATTTATAGCTGGAAAAACAATGAAAAGTGGTTCTGTGTGGTGTAGTTCTTTAGAAGTGTTTTGTGTTAACAGTACACTTTTCAAATTTTTATATGTAAAAAAAACAAAACAATAAAATATTGTGTGTGCTGGAAATTTTTTTTTTTTTAAGAAGTTTTTTTCATCAAAGAGATGAGAACAGTTTCTGTAATAATCGGACAGGATCAATCCCTGTGATCTTAAAAGAAAAGTTTATTTTTGAAGGCATTCCATCAGCATTCAAAAAGGCCCTCTCTGGCAGTCTCTCAGTCTGTCAGCAGAAAGAACACCTAGAAGAATAGTCGAGAAGAAAACTCTCCCGGATATGGACTGTCACTAGGTCCCATGATTGTAGCTTGCCAATGAAACATGTCATCGCCGACAAGAGACGAGCGTTGAATGCAATCACAATCACATGTAAAATGTTGTTGTTGTTTAAAATACAACTTAATCTCAGAAACCTCCTTAGCACATCTCCTCTCCTCCCTTCCTGATAATAAACAAAGTAACAGGGAGTTTTGACACGAAAAGGAGCTTTTAAGAAAAAAACAGAGAGAGTAGAAGCAAGATAAGAAACAGTGGTTGAACTCTTCAGGACAAGGGGTTTTTCACTAAAATCAAACAAAACAGAGCATTAACAAACTTCAGTGTGAAAACAAGTTCAGTCTTCAGGTGAAACACTTATTATAGTGAATATAAGAATTGATCAAGAAGAATTGATCTAAGTCTGGTTGCCTCCGATTTAAGCCTGTTTGCTGTTATAGTGAATATGCTTAATAAGAACTTAAATATGATATTAGAAATTTCCACTACATTGGTCACATAAAATCCCAGTAAAATACTTGGTGGTTCTATTGTAACAAGTACTTGTTGAAGGCACTGTATTTTGAAATGCAAACAAACAATTAGTGCATAACCAAGAGTCTTGTTAAATATTGTTGGTATTTGCACACACTTACACAGTTTTTATAAGTCCTGACTACTACATCACGCTGCAGGCACCTGATTAGCAAAAGTGGACTGGCCATTACCATGTAATATTTATTTGTATTTAAATATTCAGCTAAGGAAACTTTTGTTGAGTGATGATGTTATTTAGGAACATCCATTGTCTACTGCTTGTTTCAGAGTCAAATCACAAGGGCAGCAGCTTAAATAGAGAGACCCAGACATCTCTTTTCACTGTCATATCCTCCAGCACTTCTGGTAGTATTCTAAGATCCTCAGGCCAGCTAAGAGACATAGACGCTCTTGGATCTTTCCATTGGTCTCCTAAATTGCCTGCAAGACGTGTCTAAGGGGCATCCACATGCCCAAATAACCTCTTCTGGCTCCTCTTGATGTAAAGGAGCAACAGCTCTACTTCATGTTTCTCCCACATAGGCAAAATTTTAACCCTATACCTAAATAGAGAGCCCACCTACCCTGGCAAGAAAACTCATTTGAACCATCTGTATTTGTAATGTGTTCATCAGGTCGCTACCCAAGTTTCATGATGTTACATGAGAAGAGGAACGTAGACTGAGAGAGCTTTGCCTTGTGACACAGCTTCCTCTCACCACAACAGTGTGTGCAATATTTTGGAAGATGCATGGATCCATCTGTCATTTTTGCACACACTCTTATCTCATTTGTGAACAAAATTCTAATTACTGTATTTTTCAGACCATAAGGCGCACCGGATTATAAGGCACAGTATCAATGAATGTATTTATTTTCATACATAAGGCGCACCGGATTATAAGGCGCAGTATCAATGAATGTATTTATTTTCATACATAAGGCGCACCGGATTATAAGGCGCAGTATCAATGAACAGATCTATTTTCATACATAAGATGCACCAGATTATAAGGCTCAGTATCGATGAATGGATCTATTTTCATACATAAAGTGCCTCCTATTATAAAGGTACATTATGCGAAACAAAACAGTCAGATAAATCAAACTTAGTTTTACTTAAGTAATTCACAATAACTCAACATTGTTCAGTTGTAACTCATAAAATACAAAACAACACACTTACATTTTCAGTTCATAACTCTTCCATAAATTTATCAGTCTTCATCTTTAGTGTCCGTATTAAACAGCTGGGTGATTTTAGCATCAAGTGTGCCCGGATCCTTCCCGTCATCATCCAAATCAGTTTTGTTGCTGTTCCGTAATTATTCCAGCCTTCACAAAAGCGTGTACGACACTTGAGACCGGTACCTGAGCCTAGGCATCTACGATCTGTTGACAGAAAGTGCCGTAACTCGCCCGGCGTTGCCTTCCTTTCTTGGTGGATGTGTCTCGCAGCTACTCTATTCCCATGTATTACTGCGTGACTGATAGCCTTGAGTTTGAAATTTGTTTCGTAAGCATGTCTCCTAATGGGAGCCATTTTAGGGTCTTAATACACACTCGATAATAATAACGAGTTACTCTGCGAGGCCCTTGACTATGATAGCCATAATGCTCAAAAAATCAATCAAGCGGTGGTGCAATTTTGAAGTTTTCAAAATCCATCCATCCATCCATTATCTCCCGTTTAATCTGAGTCGGCTTGTGGGCCAGCAGCTTGAGCAGGGAGGCCCAGACCTTTGTTTCCCCTGTCAATGTGGAGGAGCAGCGGCTCTAGTCTGAGTCTCTTCCAAATAGCTGAACTTCTCACCCTATCTCTAAGGGAGAGTCCAGCCACCATGCGAAGAAAACTCATTTCGACCACTTGTATCTGTGACCTCCTTCTTTCGGTCACTACCCAGAGTTCGTGGCCATAGGTGAGGGTAGGAATGTAGACCGACAGGTAAACTAAGAGTTTCACCTTACAGCTCTACTCCCTCTTCCCCACAACAAATTGGTACAGTGTTCGCACAACTGCTGCACTAATCCTTCTGTCACTCTGGCGCTTCATTATTCCCTCACTCGTGAACAAGACCCCAAGATACTTAAACTCCTCCACTTGAGGCAGAATCTCATCCTCAACCTGGAGAGAGCAATCCACCCTTTTCCAATCGAGAACCATGGACACAGGTTTAGAGGTGCTGATCCTCATCCCAGCCGCTTTACAACAAGGCCCAATAGGACTCCTTCTTCAGTTTGACAGCCTCTCTAACCCGGGGTGTCCACCACCAAGTTCGAGGATGGCCACCACCATGTAAAGCACCGACAACCTTACGGCCACAGCTCCAAGGCAGCTGCCTTGACAATTGATGCACGGAACATGGCCTACTCAGACTCAATGTGCCCCCTCCTCAGATGGGATGTGGTTAAAGTCCTCAGAGGTGTGAGTTGAAGATCTGTCTGACATGTTCTTCTGCCAGGCATTCCCAGCAAATCCTCACTACTTGTTTGAGTCTGCCAGGTCTGACAACAGACAACAACAACAACAGAACATCGCTCGGTTTCAGATCAGAGAGGATGTTCCTCCTAATCATGCCCCTCCAGGAGACACTGTCATTACTCACGTGAATGTTGAAGTCCCCCAGCAGAATTTATTCAGCTGGGGTACTGGAGTCCCCAGCTGAAGCACCTTCCAGCACCCCCGCTTAAGACTCCAGGAAGGTCAGATACTCTGAACAACTATTCGGCGCATTGGCACAAACAGTGGTCAGAGCATGTCCCCCCAACCAGAAGGCTTAGGGAAGCTACCCTCTCATCTAGACCAATACCAGCTCAGCGCCTCTCACCGTTGGCAACTCCAGAAAAGAACAAGGTCCAGCCCTTCTCAAGGAGATTGGTTTCAGAGCCCATGCTGTGCATCAAGGTGAACCCAACTATATCTAGTTGGTACCTCTCAACCTCATTCACTAGCTCAGGCTCCTTCCCCACTGGAGAGGTTACATTCCATGTCCGAAGAGCCAGCTTTGGTAGACCAGAGACAGAGTCCCAAGGCCCCTGCCTTTGGCTTCTGCCCATGGTTGCTTGCACCCTATGTACGACTCATATGGCCCCTTCTGCACGTGCTGGGTCCACAGGAAGGCAAACCCATGTTGCTCATTTGGGCAGAGCCAGACCAGGCCCCATGGGTAAAGACCCGGTCACCAGGTGCTTGCCAGCAAGCCTGTTCCCCAGGCGTAGCTCCACTGAGTGGGGCCCGTCCCCCCACCCTAAGGAAGCTACCCTCTCGTCTACTGGGGAAAACTCCAACACACAGGCACCAGGTAGGTGGGCCAGAAGTAGACCCACACCAGCTCGGCACCTCCAGAAAAGAATAAGGTCCAGCTCAGTTGGGCTGGGCCCAACCAGGCCCCATGGGTAGAGACCCAGCCACCAGCTCACCAACAAGCCCCTCCCCCAGGCCTGGCTCCCGGATCGGGCCACGGTAACCCACGTCGGGGCTAGGGACATTGAGTTCCTTTATGTTTTTTTGTCCATATGTCCTTTTGTCCGTATTGTCCTTATGATAAGTTCATGTCTACGAAGTCTGTTCAGGCAACTTTTCTTACAGTCTAAACTAGCTCACCACCAGGTGGTGATCAGTTGACTCCTTTCTTCTCTTTACTTGAGTGTCCTAAACATACTGCCATAGATCAGATGACACAACCGGTGAATGCCAGACACACGAGGGGTGGCTAGAATGGCTAATATAGCACAATGTTGAACGCACACACACACAGACGTAAACTCTTGAAGTACGACATGCATTCACACATGAACAACCCAATAACAACAGACGGCCGACTGCTGGGTTTATACCCGTAACTTTGCAGTTATAAAACAATACCAGTTGAACTGTTCACTCTTCCCACAAAAGTAGCAAAGCAACAATGATTTGATCCAAACAAAAATGGATGGAGATCTCTTATTTTGAGTTGTCGTCGGGGTAAATGGGCAGAAAATACACACTACCTTGTGATCCTTGTACGTTTACAAGGCAAGTGGGGAAACTGTCCGTTACGTTCCCTGGGGAGCGAGTTAAAGAAGCAAGCTTCTAATGCGTATGTGATGAGAACCAGAATTGAAACTGGCTTCTCTGCTTGGAGATCCGCTGAGGATCCAAGCCTTTGATCGAAATCTGCAGCACCAGGCCACAAGTGGGTTATTACAATTTTCTAAAAGTTACACATAAAAACATATAAAAAGTAAAACTTTGATACTATCAAACTTGATTCTGGTGAAAGGAGCGCTCATTTGACTACAAAATCAACCCGGAAATTCCATCAAACTAACATTACCTTTCTTCACAAGAAGCTGGTTCTTCGATGTCCTCTTGTGTCTTAAAATCATCTGTGGTGGCTTTTTTACTCTTGAAGATTGTCTTCCAAACATTAATCTTGATATTGTCCACTCTCTGCTCCAAAAATCACTCTTTGTCGCTGGTAACTTTCCCCTACACTCTGCGTGAAGCACCTGTGTAAGGAGGGTAACAAAGACCTTTTTTTGTGGGTTTCCTGCGACAGCAGGAGTGACATTACTAAAATACCCCTAAATTGGCTGAAAACTGCATCTTCTTAGTATTCAGTAACTGTTTGAATTTTTCAGACTGCACAAACAGTTGTGAAGTTACCGTACTCTAAAGCAGGCATGTAAAAATGTATCTGCGCTGAAACGCACAGTGGTAAAGTGTTAACCCACGTAAATGTCACAAGATAGGAATGTGATTCTGACACTTTATCAGAAACAAGATTGTTCCACACAGATTTTTAAAAATATATCCTCTTTTCCCAAGGGCAACCCCAGACTTTCATTGATGCTCATGTTCTCTGCTGAGCAGCTGCTTAATCTGCCTGCCTGCTTTGTTTTGAATGTACCAAAATAATTTTCAGAGTAATTTTTCACAGATCTCAGCCATTACAAAAAATATTGTCATAGATTTTTTTTAATGCACTACTTTTAAGCTTCTTAATGAAAGTTGGGGAGTGGTCCAACTCTAATAGTTTTTTTTTTTTTGGAAGGATTAAAGTTAATTTAAAGACTTTAAACCGAACCAAGTTAATTTGTGCCTTTTTAAGAGAGGTTGGTTTTACTGTATTAAGTAAAAAAGGCTGACGTGGCAGCAAACAACAAAAAACACTCTTACAAGGAAAAAACTACAAAACACACACACAAAAAACAGAAAAAGGCAAGAGGCAAAACTAGAAAAAGCGAGAGCGAGAGACGAGAGCAAGAGACGAAACTGGCTGGAGCACAATTCACACAGCACACCAGAGACGAGAGAGGGGTTTGACAAGACAGGACAATGCAAAGACAAGGAGTGAAAGACTGTGCACTGAATATAAAGAAGAACTAATTGGCGACAAGGAGACAGCTGGGGAGACACAAAGAGGAACAGGTGATCAGGAATAACACAGAGAGGAGATAAACACAGGGAGACAGAAACCTCAAAACTTGACACAAACATTCAATCTTTAATTTTTACCATACACACAAATTACACGACATGTATAATAGTTAGCAATTAGCCTAGCATAGCTTTGCAACCCAATTATGTAATGTCACCAGCTTAGAAAGGAGAATGAATGATTTTCCTTCCCCGTTCCTCAGTTCAGAATGTCCTTCGGTAGACAATCTGTAAACTATATGGAAGTTAAGCTAAATAAGTTTGCTCACCTCATAGACAGGCAGCCTTGATCATGCTTGTTAGGCCCTAGACTCTGGTGTATTTGCTGTTTTTGGGAACGCAAAGGCTCACAACGGGCGTCACCATTTGTAAGAATAAGTGTTCTTATCCCTGTGTGGAAAGCAAATTACAAGTTCTTAGACACTCCAGCTGGGGCCAAATCACCTGACTGCCTGTGCAAATTCTCAGTTATCCGGGTCATCGCAACAGCAAACAGGCTTAAATCGGAGGCAACCGGACTTAGA
>JAVKLF010222726.1:0-16410 GCA_034783495.1 Millerichthys robustus | reverse complement strand
CTTCGGCGCGGCGCTGTGACGTAATCGGCCTTGAAATTCGGCCTCGGGAGGATGCGGCCTCTTAATTCGGACACACCTTGCAAAATACAAAAAATACAAATAATAATTTCAGTACATGTCATTATGTGTCAGAGGAGGGCTTGGAAAATAAAAATAAATAAATAAATACATAATAAAGAAATACAAAAAGAAAAGACCAAAAGGGCACTTGGAGGCAAGGAGCAAAAGGGGCAGGGGCTCAAGCCCCCTTAGCCCCCCCACCCCCCGCATGTGCCTGACTCAAGCCATCACTGTTTGATGGGCAATGCTATGGACTACAAAAATGCTCTGTGGGTTCAGAACTGAGCCTAAAGCAGTGACTGCAGTTGGTTGAATTGTTACGTGTGAGCACCACCCTGAGTCCACATTCCAGATGGTTGGATCTCTAAGTGTAGCTACTGGGGGGGCTTTTTTGGGAAAAGTGGCCCGGCCTCTCATTACTACATTACAATCCTACAGCTACATATTAAAGTGGAATTATGTGAAATATGTCTAATATACGTAGCTGTGTGTAACCCTGGCGTCCTACTCAACACTCCAATAATACTTCACCTTTCAAGATGTCTGCTGTCATTATTCAGAAAATAAAAATCACCAATAAATGAAGAACCGGAGCAGCAGATAGTGTGGTTTCTACCACCACACTTCAGATTGGATCAGCGAACACTTCAGCTCTGAAGAGGCTTTGGGGCGCATGTCTGATAGCGCGAGTGAATTTGTCCTCCCGCTCAAATCCCGTCAGCCTCTGATGCAGTCACTGATGAAGGAGCTCTTCACTTATGCAGTGAGCTTTCTGAGGGCTTGTTTGTGCTACAACTTGATTAACATAAATTTCTTAGTGAGCCAGATAAAACCTCTGCTGCCGCGACTGATGCAACTGATGCCCAGAAAGAATCCGCACAGCATATTTACTCTGATTCTTAATTTGAGTCTCTCAATTTACTACAGCTCTTTTATAAAAAATAGAGAAAGGAAATTTGATGACAATCAAGTGTAACAATAATACTGTAATTGAACGCCAGCTGGTAAGCATCTGCTTTCTTCTTTGTCTCAACACCCCTCAATCAAATGTTCAGGGAGGTTTTTTAAATCAATTATAAACTGAAGACATGTTCCCTAGTTTTTACAGCCCTGAACATGTCTTTCCTTTAATAGTGGTATCTGCTTAGTGAGCAGGCTTATTATGCAGCGATTATAGCTGAACATCTTCCTGTTTTGGATGTGATTATATTTGTTTGTGCAATGAAGCCATCTGCTTTCCATTCTCTCTGTACAATTCCATTAATTAGTGCCACATTTGGCATTAGAAGCTCGATATTAAGAGATGGATTGCAGAGAGAAAACGTGAAGAGATGACAGAGGGGGAGGCAGGGGAAGTGAGAGGTAGAGGAGCCAGAGAAAACAGGAAGAAGAAGAAGAAAAGAAAATGAGCGTGGCTGCCAGTGATTGCAAATGCAGATGGTTGTGAAGCTCAGGCAGATGGCATGTCAGATTGATTATTGTCGCCAGTGCTGCATGATAAAAACAAGGCAAACACTGAGTTCTCCCCTCATTGCTGATGACACAGAGTGATAGAGATGTGTCAAGCTACCGGGGTTAATATAACTGTTGCTCAAGCCGTTCCAAACAATTTACACCCGTCTGCATGAGCTGGCCTCTTTGTTCCAGTCTAGTCGATTACATCTACAAATAAATATGACCCTGCTCATGTGGTCACGCTGCGGACAGGTGGGAATCTGCAGCTGATGCTCCCATCTGTGAAACTTTAGCAGTATAACATTGCTGCACAAGAGAGCGTTTTCTCTGAAGCAGTCATTTCATACAGGTGGCAATTCAGCCAACCCATCTATGAACAAAAGCGGTTCAAGTCAGTTCAGTTTATTCATATAGCACCAGTTCAAAACATAAATAATCCCAGGGCAGGTTCACTTAATCTCACAATGTAATTACTAAAAGTTATCTTTCTAAAAGCCCTTAGAACGTTTTAGGGAACTTGTGTCAACGTATAAAAACTTTGTCGAACACACTGGCATGAACGTTGAAGATGAAGTTTAAAAATCAACATCCTAATGAAACACAAAAAACACAAAACATAGTTTAGAGACGTCACATACTCAGAGAGATAACAGATTATACAACACAAGTGTGGAAAACTTTGGGATACATAGCTAAGTAATATGTGTACTGTATGTTTTCATGTAAGTTTGTGAACATTTTCTAAGATGCTAAAATGAATCTGCTGCTGTTTGCCTGGTATTGTGACAGCATCAATTTAGAATCTTGCTGTGATGAAAGTGATACGTATAGAAAGCATATCACAATGTCCAGCCTCATCGGTTTTCTGCTGTAAGATGTGATGAAAAAGCAGCAGGGGGGACAGCTCAGAAAGAAAACAACATTGACATGTTCAACTCCATTTCATATACTGGAATAAGCACTTCAGACAAAGCTGTACTAAGTTAGATCAACTCTCACAAGGACATGAAATGTTTTAGTCAAAGTGCCTCTGAGTTACAAGAATGAAGTGTCATTCTTTAGTGTTCAGTTACAGTCAATAATTGTATTTTTTTTTCACTTTTGATGGCTTGGGCAGTCAATTTCTGAGTTGCATTAAATCAATAACTGGTCCTCATGATAAAACTGTGCTTTACACAGCCTGACCAGTTAGTATACACAACAAACAACATTCCTTCAAAAGCACATACTGGTAAAATTAAGAAGGTTGGCCCCAAAACTTATACAGAATACAGCAGCTGTTCACTCCAAAATAGAGCGTCGCTTAACCCTTTATAGACTGTTGGGGCAAATTTGCCTGAAAGCACTTACAGGCTAAAGATGGAGGCTGTATGATGTAGTTTTGGCTCACAGCAAGATTCTGCTTCAAAAAGCTTTTTATCAGTCAACTTTTACCACGATGGAAAGCGCAGACACACAGAGTAAAAAGAACAAAAAAAAAGTACCCATGTTATTGCCTCTGGTAAAAAGGTTCTCACCATTCCTAGTATCATTACAGCACCACTGATCTTACAGATATATAATGTTGAAAAATTCATAAGCAAGCCTTTAAAAAAAATTCTTACTCCAGTAAAAAGCTGAAAATATCTTTTTCCTTCTTTTTCTGCAACCAGGTCTAAAAGCCCATTCGTAAACCAACAGGAAACAAACAAACAATGTTTTAATTCGGGAAAACAGTTACCATAATAAAAATTGTCAGCCTCATTAACCGGACTTGCGTGCTTTCTGCCTAATGACTTCTCTTTTTCTACTTCTCAGCCTCTCCAGCAAAGATTTTGTTGAAAGAAGCAGCAGATTATAGATTTTCTCCAAAGAGACTTCTACACAGACACACCAAACATCAAAGCTACTTTATGTGAATATTATAGAACATGATTAATGCATTGTGTTACTTTCTCAAACATCGTATTTACCTAAAGTGCTTAGAGTTTAGCTTCATAGCTTGTGCTTCTCAAGCTCAAAAAAATGAGGGTCGCTTTATACTCGAGACTCCATTATTCACACATAAATATGGTACTTATTATAGTCTAAATAGAGAAGTACCATGTTGAGGAAAGAAAAAAGTAATGTGCAGAAGTTAAACGCCCTGATCAGCTCCTATCTGATGAAAATAATACATCAGGTTTAGGATGGGCTCGGGTCTCTAATTAAAGTTTATTAGTTGGGCTGGATCATGATGTCTATGGGCCATCATATGGGGACTTATTTCTTTTAGTTTTGTAAGTTTGTTCATATTTGCTGGCAGCATTGTCTTTAGTTTAAGATACTTTTGTTACATGCGTTAGTATGTTGGTTGAAAAAAAGGAACATTTGTTTAATAATAAATTACATTGATACTGTTGTAGTTTTTCTGGTATAAAGTATATTTTTATTCATTTGAATACTGTAAAATGCTGAAATGCTCTTGAGCTGCTGATTATCCTTGGGGTTTGTGATTGTCAAGAACACATTTCAGTCCAGTCCAGTGAAAATGAAAAATACTTATGAGGGATGAATTGAAAAGGAAAAGAGATAACATTTAGTTCAGAAAATTAAACCTTTTTATTTTCCACATCCCCTTTGTCCTTTTTCAGGGTCACACACTGGTGGCGGTGGGGTGTAGGGTTCCTTGTCTCTCACTCTTCGCTAAGTATGAGGTAAGGTACACACTAGACACACAGTATTACGAGTCTGTAACTTAAAAAACAAATTAAAACTAAAAGTATATCGAGAGGACCTTTTGAATTGAAAAAAAAAAGAATTTTCCAAGGTCCATTCAACTTGTCAAAACCAAAAAAGATAAAGGAGAGCATAAGAAATTCACATTAGTTGAGAATAAACTTACCAAAAATGTCCAAAACACCAAAACAATAAACTAAACACAATTTAAACAACTATTCCGAAAGAGTTGTGTTCAGTGTCTACAAAAGGTATAATGTACTTTTTACACGGCCCAATCTATTATTTACATTGCACTTTGAGTATTAGTAGGGGAAATTAAGAGAAATTACACTCAAAATACATTTTAAAAAGTCAAACACTGACTGTAATACTTTGAGAAAATCAGGATATTTGGTCTGTTAATTTCAAACCTGCAACAAACCTCAGTCCCTTCTACAGAACAGAATTGTCAGGATTGCTGTTTTCCAGCAACTGCTTCATATATCAGGATGGATGGATGGATGGACGGATGGATGGATGAATGGATGGATGGATGGGCACTGATAAATGAGTCCAGAGCTTTTCAAGAGGTATATTTCCCTCTTCTGCAGTGAAATCTGCTTGTTTCTTCAACATATAAGTAGAAAATTAAGTTTTAAATGACGCACTCTTATATACAATTTATTTAACATGTTTTAATGAATCATATCTGTGTATTTACATCTTACCATGCCACCGGTGCACTTGAAGATTAGTGCAGTTGTCAGAGTTAATGAGTTCTCGGATGGATAAAGACCTGCCAGTGCATGCGACACTCACTTCTGTGTAAAACATGTGGCTCAGCAGCCTCTGGAAAATGGGGTGTCCATGGCAACGTAGCTAGATACCTCTTTTACCTTGATGATGAAAGTGGCAAAGCAGATTCTGAACCTCCAAAGTATATTCATTATTAATGGATCATTTTGTTTAGACAGCACAGAAAACTGTCTAACAGCAGAGCAAATGTCAACAAGAAAATCAAACATATATGTTGTACTAAGATTTGTTTCATCAAAGTGAATAAAACATTAGTCATCATGTGACTCAAAACATACAACAAACACCTTTTCTTAGCTTCATTTTTTGCGGATCTTTGCATTTACTGTCTGTTCACTGTTGTGTTCAGGTGCTGAAGGCCTAAAATAACATACGGACACAGGTTTTAAAATGTTTTTTCATGCAAGTCAAAACATTTCATCTCAGTTTTTGGTTTTTAGCTACCTTTGCTCTTTCAGGCTAGTGTTACCTAAGATTGTGCAGCACCTATTATTTTTTGTTTTCCTCCAATTCTATGCTCATTTTAGCACCCACTGTCTGTTCCGTGACAGACTTGCACTCAGAGGAGACTCTAGAAAGTTTTCAAAGGGGTGATTATTAGGGCGCCACTGTTCATTTTGGGGTGGCACACCAGAACCATCATAACCATAACAAAAATTTATGAGTTTCATTATGATGATGTCATATAAAAGTTATCTGAAAAGGTGGGACTTCAAATATGGGCCATATGCAGATGAGTTAATATATCTGAGTTCATCACAGACACTATTCTGCTCCTCTCCTAATTTTATATTCCTAGTTTAAAATACCATTTTCTAAGGTAGAATGTCTCCCACCACGTTTAATGTTAAGGTATAAATAAAAACCTTGCAAGATCTCCTACCGCTCTTTATATGAGTAGCCTAAGCTACTATCACACCAAATTTTAGCTCAGTATCTGCAATAAATATATATTTAGTTATGGCAGCCATAGAGTTGACTCCAAAAGTTAATTTCTTGTATATCCAGTGATTAGTATCTAGTTTTACCAGTTTTATTCAAATCTGTAACACCCACCCCTTCAGTGCAGTGTAAATGCACAAAGGAATGCAATGAGATACACCTTTGCTGACATACTTGCCCTCTTGTCGAGGAGACAGCAGTGCATTGGGTTGCATCTCTTCCTCTGTTCCTTCTCCATGACACACAATTAGACCAGCTCTCAAGATATAGTAGATGTTTGTCACAAATCTACACCAATCTTTGAGAACTGGCGCTTTTAGCCCTGACAGTAATTTACATAAATATAAGCAGGCTTTCTTTTCCATCCAGCATAATACCTCATTTAAATGTGGAAAACTGTGCCGCAGCAGGCGGACGTTGTTCAGTTGGCATCCCAGTTAGAAGCAATAATTTTCTCTTTGTGAGGACTTAAAACGTGCACAAAATCCAAATCTGTGTCTGCAACAGCTGACCATCTGAAGATGAACCTGGACATCCGATTCTGAACTTAAAGCAGTTTAAAGTAGCTCATTTTCAGCACTGACACTTTATGCGGCCATTTTATGGTTTGATTATTCTGTATGAGGTTGGTCTTTTTGCTGCAATGCAATGCTTTTTGTTGTCTGTGCTGTCTATTGTAAAAGTTCCATCACTGAAATACTATGTATGTGTTTTTAGTTTGAATTGAATTTATTAGAGCACACATTTTATAACATAAGCGTAAACCATATTTGTTTTGCTATTAAATGACCAGTGTTTTACTGCTTTTAGAAAAAATGGAGAACTAAAGTTCATAAATATGAATGAAGCCATCTGTCAGCCTCTAATGAAGTGAATGAGTAATAGGCTGGAACATAGTTGATGGTCACTTTTTGACATGAAGCATGGACAACTTCATCTATAACATTGTGCTGCTTTCTAAGTTAATGTGGTCCATGGAACATTTTTTATGGCCAAGTTGGTCTGTTGAATTTTTCTCAATAAACAGTTTTCATTCAACAAACTTCTGTCAAAGGCACCAGAATGCAGCCGTACATAGAATCTGTAACCAGAAACGATAACATGCCTGCGTTTGTAGGTCTGATGCACAGAATATGCTCCACTTTTGCTGCAGTGGTCAGAGTCTCCAGGCATACAAACATGCACTCCGACTTTCCATGCTTGCAGTTAAGCAGTTAAATTAACAGAGAGTACTGAAGCGTCTGGGTTTGTACTACCAAAACACATAGAGGAAGAATAAGAGCCCCTCCAGCCACCTGCAGCTCAACTTATGACCTACTATCAAACTTCAATCAAGGCGCCACTATGCTAACGTGAATTTTGATGTGACAGTAAATGGAACCTAATTAATAGGAATGGGTCTGATTATTGCACTCAAGTAGCGTATTGAGGGAGGTACAGTGCTTTCCACCTCACCTGCCTGCAACCTTCTGAACCCAGTCCAGCCACACATCTCTCCACAGCAGTTAAAGATTTTTGCAACTCTGAATCTGAAGACACAGAGGAGTAGTAATGCCAGAGTTGAAGAAGGCACAAGGCTTATTCACTGCGCATGGTTATGAAACCATGTACAATACAAAAGTGTCACTGAGATGGAAGCACAATGCACATAGACAGAGGCTGATGAGTGAGTAAATACAAAATGCAAAATGATAATTGGGCAAAATAACGAAACAGGTGAGAATGGGAAGGGCAGAAGCAGAGAAACTGAGACGCACTGAGAAAAAAATGCTAATGAAACAGAAGAAAATGAAAACATCAAAAACAATAGGAAACCAAATAACAAAGGGAATAAATCCAAAAATAACAAACACCAAAGAAAATTATCCAAAAATACATTAATCCTGACAATAAGTTTTCTAATTAAAGAAGTAGAAAGAATATGTCTTCTATTTCATCAATCAGGATTTAATTATGCAACACTATTTAGTTGATTAAAGTGAAATAATGAGGAAAGCGTTGCGCCACATTTTAAATGACAGATGGATGGTGCTGCGGTTATTGTGAACTAATCATACTGGACTAATCCATTAACAAGAATCCAGCAGCAGGGCTTCATTAACGGCAGTAGATGTGTGAGACTAACTTTTGTCGCTCTACTCGTCTCTTCAGTGAGACGCATTAGCTCTCGGTCGTATCAAGGAAATGCCAGCAGAAATTTTGAATGCATTCGGCAGAGTGTGTTTGTGACTGAGCAAATTTGAAATACTTAAGCAGCAAGTTTTGAAAGAATTAACAGATGGTTGTGTTCTTAGGGGGGAACTGTCAAGGTTAATGATAATGAAATATTAACTGGATTCATGTGTAATTAGGCTGATGGATGGAGCATGTTTGTGCGTGTGTGAGTGAGTGAACAGACACGCATGCAGGCACAAATCAATGGCATTACGAAACACGACTCCCTCGAGTCCCTCGCGATCAGATCATCTTCAAACAGGCAGCATGAGTTTAATGTGATGGAGAATAGAGTTTAAATGCCACACCATCATCATCACCCCCAAACACGTTCAAATGTGAATGTGGAGACATGATTCAACATTTAAATGACATGTCAATAATTTTCTACCTGCTGCGTCAGGAAACAAGCATTCAGTATTTCAGTATTCAGTTCAACAAACTTAAAAAAGAATGATTGCTGATTTATTGTAGCTAAAACTTGTGCAAAAAAAAGTAAAAGTTGCTTGCTTTACAGGTGATAAGAGAACCCAGTCGTTTCTGTCGCAGCTGATGTCGGCCGGCGGAGCCTCTGGTGATTATTTAAGCTGCAGAAAGTGCACGCCATACAAACAGTAAAAAGACAATACTGATCACAGGAAATTGAAAAAAAAAACAGCTACAATAAAAAAAACTGTGATAAGACATGAAATAAAACAATTTAAATGATGCAAAAAATGTCAACTCTCATGTTGTATTATAAGCCATTGAGTACAAATGTGTTTAAAGACGACACATCTGAAGTAACAGAGCAGAGGGTTCCACAGTTTAAGAGCTACAATTTAAAAAACCTTAGCACCTCAATGAACCAGGTTAAAGACCATTCCCTCCTACTACGATTTAGGGGAGAACAAACAACATGTCTTTTTACTGGGGTCTAAAAGCCGGAATCCCAGAATAATGTGTCTCGGCATTGGCAGAATGAAGGAACAGAGAAAGATGACGGGCCGTGGGACTACAAACCAAACTGATTATGGGGCTGCATTATCACTCGTGCACAGATGCTGGTCCCAAGCAACATGTCAGATTCCCAAAAAAATGATTTCAGCTTCAATTTCCAACAAGAAGAGAAGGCGGGGACACGGCCTACATTGTTACACATGTCTGTTGTTGGGCTCAGTTGGTAGAGCTGCTGCCTCCCAGCAAGAAAGTCGTCAGCCCAAATCCCGGTTGGGGACATTTCTGGGTAAAGTTTGTATGTTCTCTCCGTGCTTGCATGGACTTTACTCCGGTTTCCTCCCACAGACCAAAAACATGACCGTTAGACTAATTCATAACTCTAAATTGTCCCTAGATGTGAGTGAGAGCGTGAATGGTTGTTTGTCTAGTTTGTCTCTGTGTGTCTCTGTGATGGACTGGAGACATGTCCAGGGTGTACCCCGCCCCTCACACTGTGACTGCTGGATATGGGCACCAGTGACTCCCATGACCCTGAAAGGAAGAAGCAGGTAAAGATAATGGTTGTTGTCCAGTCAGAGGATCTATTTCCCACCTTGCATCATGTAAATTTGTCCTTGGAGAAAATACTAGCCCGAAATGCTAATTGATGTGTGATAGAATTAGACAATTTAAATAAATAAAAAAAGTGATACTTTCACTCAGCTGTGCTTGAAAATATCCCGCTGTGTTTACGAACGTGTCTGTAATACAAAGAATCTGTCTCACCAGAATTAACCTTTGCAATTACAAAGACCAAACAAAAATTACTGTGGCCCATCCAAAGTCAAAGGCCTGGCTGTATGCCTGGAACCAATTACATATAAAGTTCCATCAGTCCCATCATGTTCCAGCCTTCATAGATGTTGTGTGTTGGCAAAGATGAAGGACAAGCATAAGGGTAAGGAGAACAACATTTCAGCCTGTTTGCAGAAAAACTGAATACAGTATAAACTTTAAGGAGTTATCACCATCAGCACTAGCTTTGAGCTGAGTTTATCTGAACTGGGTCACTGTCAGGATCCTTGTGTTTTGATTTTTGTTTAGCTCCTTTATGTTTCAGTATTTGGGGATCCTTGTGTTTTGCCATTACTTGTGTTACATTACTTCTCATCAGTTCTACACCTTTATATTCCACATCAGTGGATCATTACACTTTGTATTACGGTTCCTCCTCGATGTTCTTCAGTTTCCTGAGTGTTTCTCCATATTGCACCTGTTTATGTAAGTTCTTGTTGCTATGTCAGCGCTCAGTTTTTGGGTTTGGTAAATTTATATATTTTTTTCAGTTTTCTTTTTTTAGGGACAATGCCCAAATATGACTTGATACTTGAACCTTTTTGTTTCATACAATATAAAGAGGCAAACTCGGAACAATGGGTCTTGTACATGTCTCCATGACTTAATGTGTCTCCTCCATCTTTCTTTTTCCATGTATATGCGTTGCCACCTTGTTTTTGGTAATGGGTTATGAGAACTGTCAAAGAGCTACAGCGTGGACCACAGTACAGAGCAGACAGTGATGGTGAATTTCACTTGCTGTTGCTCATATATCGTTTACACAGCTTGACCTTCAGACACGCATCATCAGTCACAGTTTCCTCTGTCAGAATTGGTGGCTGTAAAAATTATTTTACATTCATGAAGTAAGGCAGATATTCTGTAAATGTTCTCTCTTTTAGTACTTCCTCCTATATGGACAATTTGTTCTGTCGCAATTGAATTAAAAACTATGAATGTTTTCCAGAAGAAACAGAAAATAAAGACAGGCTTTTAACTTCCAGTGTTTTCAGTCACACCTACAAACACATTATCAGACAACAATGTTGTACAAATACTGTAAATCTACAGCATTACTCTTCTCTGATTATCAGTATAGATTTACTTGATTGCATAACCTGCCATGGAGCGGTTGCTGCAGATTTGTCACAAGAGCCATTCCACAAAATCCATCGAGGAAAAACATCTGGCCTATTTTGTACATGAATCAGCTCCTGGATGTGTTCATATTACATAACTTCACTGTTTGATGTCTTTGTTTTACAACTTCCATATGAATCAGCACACAAAGGTGGATTAATGTCAGATGATTATTTTGTTTTCGCCATCAAAGTTAAATTGTATTTAGCTTGTGTCTAAAACATCCTGTGCTAGATGATCTATGATTGACTGATGGCTGGACAACCAGGCAGATGCTTGAGGCTCTACTGTTTTTGCACTGATAAATTAAAAGTCTATCATTCCTGTAAAGGATAGCATCTTATAAAGATTAATCTATGGTGGCCAAGGCCACTATAGGCCGCCCTCTGGCTCCACTATTGCACCTTGTGGTGGGTAAAATTGCTCCATTGACTCACAAAGATCTGTCACTCAAATCCCTCAGTGATGGGGGACATCAGTGTACCATTTGTTACTAGTATATTAATTTCAATTTATTAGCTAAGCTGACTGTTTTTGGGTTTTTTTATCAACAAGAAGTTTTAGTACATAAAGTAAAATTTCTAGAGACAAAGTGTCCCAAATCTAAATTTATCAGAACCAGTGTAAGTAGTTGAGTCAGGATCTGTTACTTAATGACATGTTTGTTTAAAAGCTCTGCCTGTCAGTTATTCAAACACACCATGCAGGCAGATGCACTGGAGACGATCTCAAAGAGTATAATGACTTCAGTGCACACCACCAACTCTGGTGAGAAAATGAAACTTTTCTTTGGATTGTAGCATACATGACAGGAAATTTATGAAAGCTTTTTTCCAGGCCAACTTGTTTCACTGAAACATGTTTTTCTTTTCTTCCATTTCCCAGGTCAACTCTGCGTGGTGTATTACCCCTTTGCTGCAAAGTCTTATCCTGTGCTCAGTGAAAGCAATTTAAAAAACTATTTATCTGTTTATGTTGTGATTTTTGCCACAAAAGCTAAGTCTAAATTAATAATTGTCTGTTTGTTGACAGCGGAGCTGGAGAAAGATTTGGATGGTCTCCATTCAAGATGATTAATATGTTATTAAATTGGCAGTGTGTTCTTTTCATTTTGTTTTACCCGGGGACTTTAATATCACTTTTGGCCTGGTAATGACTAACAAACAAATAAAAAAATTAGAAAACAAAGTTGGAATTACAAGGTGATAAAAGTTTTTTTTTCTTTGAGATATACTGATCAGAAACTTCTTGAATTTCTCAGATCAATGTAATAATGTTTGAATCTGTAAACAGGCTCAGTTGCTTTCATAGTTTAGCAGTAAATGTTCTCCTGTCAGGAACCTTTAAAATCGCCAGTCGGCACAGAGACAAAGGTTTATTGTGCCAGGTACAGTATAACTCGATTAGTTTGCCTGTGCTTGTTGCAGCAAACCTGACTGTCATTACAGGAAGTGTGGTCAGCACTTTTCACTTTGTTTCAACAAAGAAAGCAGAACCAGGCAGTCTTTCAGGAAGGCTCAGTAACAGGCTCACTAGGACAGCAAGCACGGAGAGAAAATGAAGACAATGGCGGAGGAGAATTCTGTACAACAGAAGTTGCTTCATTGTCCCGGATCGGTTCTGTGTTAATGTTACACACCTGTTCTGTTTCAGTGATCTGTTCTATCTGTTCATTGCCAAAGTTAGGGTGTGAGTTTAAGTTTGACTGGAACAGTTCAGTGGAGACAAATAAACTCTATTTTTGTCACAGTTTTTCAATATTGTTTTTACTCAGCATTAAAAGTGGATTAAAAGCACAAAGTTATTTGCAGTACACCTGAAAATGTTTTTCTTTTACAATAAAAAGTGGACTAGAAATGTATAATGTTAATAAACTGACAGCAAACCTAAAATGTTACTTTCAGTATACTTCAAATTGTTTTTCATGAACTACAAAAAGGGTATGGGGCTCAAAGTGTAAATAAAAATGTGAATACAAAAATGTCACTAATTAGCCTCCTGTGACCCATCAATTTATTTTTGTCCTCTGTGGGGGACATGATATTCAGCCTATTATTTTAAACATTACATTTGCAATCTCTGTTAGTCCCACTGTTCAGTACAGAGGACAGCCTGGGCTTTCTACTGATGTCACATTTGTGGAGGTGTGGCTAACAGAGCACAAGCACTTCCTTTTTCAACATGTCAGAAATCACTGCATCCACATTTTGTGGCAACAAGGGGGGGTCAGTGATCAATTTTCTTTCAAAAATCATTTATGTTGCTAAAATTGTTGTTTCTTCATCAATATTAAAGTCTTCACCATAAGTTTGTGCAATTTAAGAAATGTATAATAATGTTAACCCTTTAAAAATATGAGTTTAATCCAATGTCCTTTGTGGGGGACATCAGGACTTGCTAATGACTATCTTAACCACTTTTCCTGCTTCAGGAAGCAGAAGGCTGAGTGAGGCAGAAAGAATTTTAATCAGAATTGTGGAAGGAAAGTCAGACATAGAGGTGTCAGGAGATGACGAGGAGGAAGGCCAGGTAGTACAACAGGGATGAGAAAGTTCAGAGGAAGACATAACAGCTTTGGATGAGACTGAAGAGGAAGAAAGTAAAGACACCCACCAGCCAATAGGGATGAAAAGCAACATGTAAAGTAGGGACATGGAAATTATTGGTAATAGTGAGTGCAAAGGAAAATTCAAACTTTTTTACATGTAGAACAAATAGAGATGATAATGTAAAACTTTGTAATGGCAATTACATGTGTAATTACACATATCACATTATGTTAAACTATACCTTCCTTATTTTCATCAACATAGTTTCAACCCTGTTGTTGGAGGAAGTGGAGTTATAGAACCTTAAAAACATCTGCAAGAGATGGTCAGCTAAAGAGAGGTGCCATACTCTTGTGCCCAGACCTGCTGTTGTTGCCAAGTACAACAAAAATATGAGTGTGGTTGACTTGTGTGATCGCATGATCAGATTTTGCCCAATGTCAAGCAGCACAAAAAAATGGACCATTTGTACTATCATGTATTTATTTGACCCGGCAGTCACAAACCGCTGGATTGAGTACAGATCAGACCACCAGGTATCCAGAAAACCAGAGAGAGAGAAGCTGCAGTAGTTTGATTTCAAGTTGCTTCTGGCTGAAGAACTAATTGTTCAGGCACAAGGTCCAGTTCAGCCAGTTGACAAGGTGGCCAGTGATGATGGTGAAAGGAGCAATGAAGATGAAAATTACATTCCAACTACTAAGGGGAGGCATGTTGAACCCCCACCCAGTGATGACATAAAAAAGTACTCCATTTGCCAGAGATGGTAGAGGCCCCACCCTCATCATGGTGCAGGAGACAGGGATGCGGTGGCAAAACATTTATGAAGTGCATCAAATGTAACCTGTTTTTGTGTGTCCAAACAGAAAAAACTGCTTTATGTTGTCCAACACAGGAGCTGGTATTACTGCTGTGTAATATAACCATAGACCCCAGCTCTATTAGGGATGTCAACTGGAGAGAAAAAAATGTTAATCAAATTTCTCCAAAATTAAGTCTTTTGAAGCAGCATTTTGATGTTCAGATGTGTTTCAGATGTGTAATTAGTTATGTAAGCACCTTTTAATACAATTTCTTCAACTGTTATGAATGTTTATCAATTTAAAAATTATGAATCTCTTTAGAAAATTTGAAAAAAAGGAATTTAGCAGTTTTAAATGCTCATTAAAACCCTTTAACTCAAGCCACTTTTCATATCGAGCAAGTCCCAATGTCCACTGTAAGAGACCTTTGATAAATTCTAAATAAATAACGTTTATGAAAGAAATTTTGTTGTAATATGTTTCTTTCAACTTTAATACATAAACTATGAATATAAAATCTAAATACCAAAACATATTTTCTTCTGGGTCTCCTATTTAAAAAATGTCCATTCAAATTTTATTTTTTTAGCTCACTGTTATTATATTTTACGGAAGCGCATTGCTATCATGCAGGAAAAAAATTTTTTCGATCGCTATCTTGTTAAAACGACATACGTATGTCGTTTTAACGAGATAGCGATCGAAAAAAAAATTTTCCTGCGTGATAGCAATGCGCTTCCGTAATATTTAGCTAAGATTAAGATTTATATCACAAAGTATTATACATCACACACATATCACATTACAAATGTAAACATATTAAAAGTACTCTTTGAGAAGATGATGAGAATGGCCGTGAAGGACAGGAAGTGTCCTCGGATCAAGACACATTGCTGAGATCTACATTCAGCTACTAAGTCCTGGCACAGATTTTTGAGGCTCCACCTGACTGCATCGCTTGTGCTTTGAAATTGCCCGTCCTTTATTAGGTGAGGAACTGGCTGAACTCTGTTAAGCACTATGAAGAACTGCTCAAAGAAACTCACTCATTAATATAGTAACTGCTAAATCTTTCTACGTTGCTATGAACAAAAATATTGGTTAAAAAAATAAGGTGTGGAAGAAGAGCAGGTAAGAAAAACTCAATACTGAGGTGTCAAAAATATTATACTTCTGGTGTTTTTAAAAAGAAATGTGAGCTTTTGTCTCTTTTTTCATTACGGCTGTGAGCTTTTGTCTTGTGAGTATTTGCCCATACACCCTGGAGACTGGCAGCAGCTTCCCAAGCATCCAGAAAAAATAGCATCTATCTCTGTTCCTGGATTCGTAGGATTCGTTGCTCTCCTGTGTGACTTCAATACCCACATGGGTAATGATGAAAATATCTGGAGGGGAAATATAAGGAGGAATGGCCTCCCTGATTTGAATCCAAGCAGTGCTCTGTTAATACAGGGCAGTTCATTACACCATGTTGGTGGATGTTGGTCCAAAAGTGTACTTGGTACCAGGCTATCGGCCAAAGGTCAATGATCCATTTTGTAATTGTATCATCAGACCGACAGCTAATGTCTTGGACACTAGTGTAAATCACCATCATAGTCACAGGCCAGTGAGATGGTACCCTTAGAATCTTGCTGACTTTAGATGTAAAGGAACAGTTTTTTGCTAATTACACATTCTGCTGCTGGCTTCATGTGTTTAAGCTCACATCACTATGACCAGATTAATTATTTTATGTGTGAATGAACAGATGCAGTTTAAAGAAAGAACTATTTTTTACATCCATGTCAGGAAATCACAAACCCAAGAGATTCACTCTACGTGACTACTTTACCTTTCACATTTTTTTAAAATCATATGAAATATTTTTTAGATTTGCTTATATATGCACATACTATGTATGTCTGCGCGCGTGTGTGTGTGCGTGCGTGCGTGCGCGTGCGTGTGTGTGTGTGTGTGTGTGTGTGTGTGTGTGTGTGTGTGTGTGTGTGTGTGTG
>JAVKLF010221673.1:0-12097 GCA_034783495.1 Millerichthys robustus | reverse complement strand
TACACATGTGTTTGACCCCTCAGACTGATCCATATTTGTTCAGGTCCTCACACTGACCCATATCTGTTCGGGTCCTCGGACTGATCCAGGTGTGTTAAGGATCCTGCAGATCATCAGACTCCACAGTTCAAACATTTGAACAGATTAAAGATCTAAGGCTCTTTGAAGTCCTTTAACATCTTTTGGATCAAACAGATTTGATCCAACAGTTGGGTTTTAAAAACGTCAGATTGTTTGGGTCGGCGTTGACCGAGAAGGAGAAGCCTCCTGGTTCTGTGTGTCAGAACCAGGATCAGAAACCAGACCCACCTGGAGGTCCAGTTACAGCTGACTGCAGAACTTATTTCTTTTTGCTTTAATCTTAAAACCGTTTTAATCCACCAAACATTTTCAGAAACTAGCCAATTAATTTCTCTCCAAATTAACAGAACCTGTTCTGGTATAACTGTCGTTGCTCTGTGGTTCTGTATCTGCTGACTTCAGAACGTTTGGGTTCAACTAAACGGCACAGTTTGCTCTGACTCATCGTGTGTTCATGAGAGAGGATAAAAACCGGGTCGGACTGCTCTGGTTTTGAACGTCCTCTGCCTGCTGAAGCTCAGGGATGGGATGTTAGTTGGTTAAATGCATGCTGGGAGTCTCACCTACTGGCTGTGGTTTCTTTGCCGAAATGCAGATTATTTATATTTTCCATCTTCAGTTCTGATGACTCAATCAGAGGAGGTTCTGTTGGGTTCAGAAGTGTTCTGAGCTCTGACTCACTTCCTGTCGGAAATAAAACAGAATTATTTCTTTAACTGAACTTTTTTTTACCTGAAACAGTTTAAATTTATTTGTTTATAAATCAACAAAATCTTTGTATAAAAGAAAACAATTTTCAGGTGATTGTCTCCACCTGCCGATCAGTTCGAGGTTAGAAACGTTTTCATTTAAAAAAAAAAAAAAATAAACGTGTTTTCACAAATATTAAAACTGATTATATCCTGGATTACTGTTGCCTTAATCTGAGATTAAATAAATCTGCTTCATTCACATCCTTCATCCAATCCTAATCTGGACTTTATGAAACATTTGGGTCTGATCTCCGGCTGGTTGGAGTAATGGCTCCACCTACTGGTGGTTTCGCTGTAAGACGGTCCACCTGCGAGATGCTGTTCAGGGCTGTTTAACCCAGCAGCCACCTTGTTGTTGTTCTGCAGAAGTACCGGCAAAACAATGAGGACTCGTCCCCCCAGGAGCAGAGCTCCCCCCAGCTCACGGAGGAGGCGCTGGGCCCGGAGCTGGTCCAGGTAGCAGAGAAGAACCTGTCCCAGATTGAGAACGTGCACGGATACGTCACGCACGCTCACATCTCACCTATGAAGGTAGGGGGCGGAGCCTCTGACTCTGTTAGACAGTTCTGATCCAGGACTAATTTTGAGCTTCTCCTCCAACGAGCCACAAAGTCTAAAGAAAATGTTCAGAACCACTTATCAAAACCTCCTTAAGAGTCTACAAAACAGAAACGAGAACTGGAACAGGAACGTGTTCTAGATCCACCTGTTCTGTTCCCACCTGTTTATATTTGACTGTTTTTCATCAGTAAATGTTCATTCAGACCAGGTCAGCAAGAATCACCTGAAAACAAAATTATTCCTTAATTAAATCAGCTGAAAACAAGATTATTTTTTAAATAAAATAAAGAGTGACCTCTGACCTTTGATGCAGGGGGAGGATGAGGGCTGATGCTGGATTTTCAGGTCTACATCTGATCCATGTAAAAACTGAAGCTGCTCTGAGTTCTGGGAACGTTGAAGGAATAGAAATTTTGTTCATATTTTTATTGGAGCAGAGAAAGAGTTTGAGGGTTCTGTGTTTGTTCCCAGTCCTCGTTCTCACAGAAAGACGAATTTCCTGCTGCTGATGTTTTTGTGTTTGAATGTTTCTTTAAAACTAATTTTCTTGAAACTTTAATAAACATTAAATTATCTGCTGAACCTCTGAAGATGATTCTGTCAGATTTGTTTAAATATTTTATAAAATAATAAAATTCCAGCAATAGAAGCTGCTCCAACCTCCCTGCTCTTCTTCTCTGGGACCCCCAGGTCAGCCCGGTGGTCTCTGTTTAGTCCCATCATCTTTGTCCTGTCCTGTCCTACTCCTCTTCCTCCATCTGTCTCACTTCTTCTCTTCCTGTCTTCTCTATATCAACCAGAAAATTTTCTGTAACATTTGAACTTCTTTTCTTTGTAAGAAATTTAAAATTCCTGATGTCCAGATCCAAACCAATGAGTCAGAACCAGCAGGATCCACCAGAACCATGAGTCACTAACCTGGTCCAGTCAGCTGACCTCAGCTGTAATGTTTACGACATAAATAAAAACAGAATTCTGCTAAAGTCACTGAAACAGATTTTATTTATAACTAAGAATTTATACTTTTATAAAGAAATGATTTGTCATTAAAGTTCCAGATGTTTCCCTCAGAGTCGTAGACCTGGTCCTGACTCTGAGATCACCTGGTGCAGGTACATCTGCTGGTTTGAGTCTGTACATTGAGTCTTTGAGGACACCTGGACCTGGTCTGTCTCTGAAGCTGCTTTTTGACCCCTGCGGGACCCCGTATCTCCCCCTCCTCCTGTATCCTGTAGGTAGCATCTCTGGAGTGCGTCTTTGATGGTTCTTCATTAGGACACCTCCACTCGGAGCTCCCCTCCCCTACGCCCTCCACTCTCTACCCCCACGGAGAGGACAGCCCCCTCCCCTCCTGTTCATCCAACCCCTACCCCCCGATCCAGGTAAATCCCCCACGCCACACCTCCTCGAGTAGCTGTGGAAGCGTTCGCCTCCGCACCAACAGAGAGTTTTTTTTTCAGTCAGACATTTGTGTGAATCTGAGGTTTGATAGTTTTGTTCGTTGTTCATCCAGAACATCTCGGGTTTATTTGGGCTTGTATGGTTCTGGTGCTGGACTGTGTGCCGTGTTAGAACATGAACCTCTCTTACCGTCTGGCTGCACATCCCGATGTCATGAAAAGATGGTCACTAAAACGCTGAGGACACTCTGTGTTTATCATCCTTCCGCCATCTCTCTGCGGCGCCATGGCAACACAGCGAGATGGAGGAGGAGGAGGTTTGACGTACCGAGACTGTCCTCAGCTCTGGTGGACCTGATCCCGCTTCAAAAGAAACATAACAAATCTCAAACCTTTAGAAGCTAAAACTGGACAAAATAAACTTTAATTTATAAAAATAAAACATATCATTTTAGATTCTGAAGAAGTTCATTTGTATAAAACCGACTGATTTAAGATGGTGGGCGTGGCCTAAGCAGGGTGCTGGACCATTCAGAGCAGGCAGAAGATTTTTTTAGTTTCTGCTTTTACAGATATACAGTATGTTTCATGATATAGGATTAATATTTTCAGATTTTTAATAAATTTTGTATCAAAGATCAAATTTTTAATTTTGGGTGGATTATTTTTCAGAGTAAAAGTTGATTGTAAGGAATAGAATAGTCACCAGTCGTATTACTTATCATTAAACTGTTTTTTTTAAATCACATTAAACAAACGACAAACCCAGATTTGTTGTTTGTTTGTTCAAGTCTTTCACAATAAGAGCTCCCAAACGCTGAACCTAAAACATTTCTAATATTTAAAGATTATAAAGTTTTTTTACGTTGGAGACCCAGGCTAATGAAACTGGATCTCCTGACCCACAATCAGGACTGAAGAAGACTTTATGATGAAAGGACAACCGGGTCAGGCCAGAATCATCTTCTGTGTTTTATTTTAGGTTGATCTGTTTTTCAAAGATGTTAAATATATGATGATTAAAGTTGAGCAATAATTTCCAGATTTAATCTTAAAAAAGGAGTGTTGTAGATTGTCTCCCCTCGATTCTTTAAATCTGTTATTTATTTATTTATAATTTCCTTCCTCGCCTCGTTAGCTCTTCCGGTCCTGACTGGTTCCTCCTCTGATCGTTGCTGTCAATCACACTTGTGATTACTCAGCGTTTCTTTGGCCCAGTTTCCCCCTCCTCGTTTGTTTTGGACGGGGATTGAAGCGGGACAAAGGTCAGCTGGTCCACGTCGTCTGTGGCCTGCCGAGGAGGAGGAGGAAGGAGGTGCATGATGACTGCAGAGATCAGAGGACGTCAGCCCTGCAGTCTGTTCGCTCAGACAGATGAAGTCTGCTCCGCCGCAGCCTCCCTGTTTGTGTCTAAAAGGACGAGGAGGGGGGAGCGGGAGGTGGAGCGATGCCCCCCTCCCGTCGTCTGCTCTCCAGCCAGCAGCACCTCTGTCGCCCCGCAGCCTGCAGCAGGAGCGGGTGGAGGTGCAGAGGAGGCGCCGCGTCTCCTGCAGCAGGATGCTGAGCTCCGTGTGGTACGCCAAGAAGATGGGCCGCCGCATCATGGGCACTTTGAGGAGGACCAAACGGCTTCACCGCCGCCTGCTGGTAGGTCCCCCTCCCCACAGAGAGGTGAGGAGGTGCGGCGTTCGGAAGCCGCTGCTGCGTCATGTAGCCGACACGCGATGGGCCCGCTCTGCTGCCGAGGCGTGTGCCTTCCCGCCGTTGCCTAGCAACCCGCAGGCTCCGGCAGCATCGCCCCGTTTCACCACTTCAAATGCGTATGAACGAGGTTCCGATACAAACGGTTCGACCCGTCACCAGATCCATGTGGATGTTGAGCCTCAGACCCTCTCAGAACCAGCGGGTTCTCTGCTGCAATAATCACTAAGTGGAACCGCTGGTCCGGAGCTGTTTCTGGATCCAGTTTCCCTTACCTGCAGGGAGACGCAGGTCGGAACCAGATTCAATTATAAAGACTGTGGTTCTAAACCTTCTGAGGAGCGGAAAGGTTCTGGTGATGGTTCTGAGTCATTCTCCACAGAAAATCTGCTGAATTTATCAAGCTCAGTTCTGAATCGGATCGGTTCTGTTTTTTTTTTGTTTCCGCTCCTGAACCATCTGATGGGTCAGAGGTTTGGTTCTGACCCAGCTGGATTTTGAGTCTGAGGTACTAAGCTGAAGTAGTTTGGAACCGATGAGCACCACTTCACAGCTCCTAGAACCAGTAGAGATGTTTTTGAACTGCAAAAGAAACTGGTGGTTCTGGTTCTGACCCAGTTCTAACTGGACCCTGCCTTTAGTGGACCAACGTTCTTGACCCAACAGGAGCTCTGGAGGGATAGAAGTGACGTGGTTAATCCGTAGCTAAACATACGCTAAAGGTCTTCATCAACTCCCTATTAGAACTGCTTTAGCATGGCTGCTGTTTTATTTTCTCGGACTCTGAGAACGTATACGGATCTGTCTGAGTCTCGGCTGCTAGAACTTCTAAACATTTGAAAAGACCCACAAACAGCTCCTCTGTTGTTGTTATTGTGGTTGTGCACAAAGATAGCAGGTCGGCTCTGTTCCACAGTTGGAGACTAGTTAACTTAAAGTTTATTTTTTAGTTTTTGTTGAACTTGCTTATTTTGTTGCTGTCCTTGAACCTGCCCCACCAAGACGCCTGACAGGTTCTGGTTCTGCTCCTGATTGTCACGTTAGAACTAGAAGCTGGAGCTGCAGAGGTGTGATGATGACCTCCACCTGCAGGTGGCGCTGCAGACGCATTTTTTAAATTTTTGAACTGATTCAAAGAGCTGCAGCTCAGCTTCGTCTGCAGATAAATCTTAAACACAAATATTTTCATCAATTTTATTTTGACGGGAAATGTTGTATTAGGTGTCAGGTTTTATTTTGAAGGATTCTCAGATCAGAACTCTCAGACAGCTTCCTGTCTGAGTCACACAAATGGTCCTGTCGGAGCTCAGTGAGGTCAATTATTTGTGCCCCTCCCCCCATGTCTGACTGAAGCTGAGAGAGGCAGGACCCGGTGATGAAGATGAAGAGGAGCTTTCGGACCCTCTGCCGATGAGGAAGATGTTCACTCGCCGGGCGTTCGACTCCAAGGCGCTAAACGGGGGAGAGAAGAACCCGCCGCCGCTGGACCCCCTACAGCATCAGCAGGTCGTCAAGCTCCGCCCACAGCCTCTCCCCCCGGTCCAGGCCTCCCTGTCCAGCTTCACCTCCTGCACCTCCTCCAGAGCTTGTAGCCGCTTCCTGAACCTACGTGACAGCGTGAAGAAAAGCCCCACCAAGAGCACAGCTAAAGTGGTTAGTAGCAGGAAGGACCAGCCCCTGGTACCATTGGTTTTCACTCAGGTACTTCAGCTCGTAACACCAATCGAAATGTCTTACTCAGACTGACTTCAGCTTGTAACACCAGCTGAAACCTCTTAACCGGAATGACTTCAGCTCGTAACACCAGCCGAAATGTCTTAATCAGACTGACTTCAGCTTTCCCTTTTTAGTCCATACCTCCAGCTTATGTTTGCAGCTGAAATCATTTATTTGGAAGTTCTGGTTCATGCTGGGTCTGGTTTGGATCGGAATTTGTGGAACAGCTGTTTCAGTAATTAGACCAGACCATCAGAAGTAGGACTGTGGGATCGATACCGTCAATGTTTCCGGCTAATATTAGCTCCTGTTGTTTCATCAGCTGCGGGTTCTGCAGCCGCTGTTACATGATGATGATGATAAACGCTCCTCCTCAAACACCTGCTTATAAAGAAGCAGGTGTTTTAAGAGGAGCGAGACACGTTTGTTGTTTGTTTGTGTTTATTTTTGGAAAGACCTACCTGCTGGAGTGCCTGCAGCTAAAATAAGAATTCTTTTATTTCCATCACTTTGATTTAATCCAACTGGGATTTGAGACTTTATTCATCTTATTTTAGACTCTTTCACATATTTACTTCATTTATTTATTTAGTTAGTTAGTTTATTAAAATAAATAAATTTAATACCCTGCCTTTAGTGGACCAGTTTAATAACTGTTTTTATTTCCTGAAGATTTCAGTTTGTTCTTAGATGAGCCAAATCTGTGGTTCAGCCTCAGAGCGTCAGTTCTGATCCGTGTTTCAGGACCTGTTCTGTATGGAACCGGTCCAGGACACTACAAACAACAAAGCTGAATGTCAGCTGAAATCTGCTGAAGAAGCTAAAACAGACCTGTCAGAACTGAAAGTAGCAGAATGCTAGCTAGAATCTATAAGGAAACAAAAGCTGAAGCAGGTTTCAAAGAGAACGGTTTAGAGGGAACTGAATAAATAATTATAGTTATTATTAATTTTTAAATATTTTGAAAAGTTTAAAAGTCACAGCAGCCATCTCCTGAATGAGCCAAATGTTTTGATTTATAAGCAACAAGAATAGCACAAAGTCAGCAGCAGTAGTTGGATTGTAAAAACTGTTGGTTCGGCTGTGTTTGGTATCGATATTTGTGACACGACCTTTGGGAGTTTCCTGTCAGTGTTAACGCTCAGATTGAAACTTGAGGCACACACACAGTCCTCAGAGCAGCAGTCGGGTCAGTTTGTCACATCAAGATTGTTCAGACGTATCAGAGAAACCTGTCAATCACATTCTCCTCCTCCTCTTGTGATTGGCAGGTTTCTCTGTCATTCTGCAGCCCAGTGCAGTCAAGCCCCGCCTACCCAGAACAGTTGCTCATCCTCCTGCTGCTCATCTGAGCTGCTGTGTTTGTCTTGTGAACTCTGACCTCTAACATGCTATTGTTCAGCAGGCCCTGCCCTCCTCTCCCATAATCCCCGTGATCCCCATCTCACCAATCCCAGCCGAGACCGCCGTCATCCCACCATCATCACAGGTCCATTTTTATTTTACGGCTCTTCTCTTTCTCTCTGTCATCCTTCTATCCATTCATACATCCATCTTTCATCCATCCACCTGTTAGATATTTTAACCAAGGCTCAGATAGAGAATGTGTTTCCTTGTTATAGTGTTATCAATGCTGACGTGTTAAAGCGTTTAGGTCTTAAATGAGGATGTGTAGAAAACATTGAGAAGTGATTAGACTGCCGGAGGAGCAGCACTGGCTGGGGAGAGATACGGTGTCTTTAGATGCAATAAGTTTTAAAAGAAGACAGAACTAGTTCTCTGTGTATGATTCCGGATTTTAACCAAAAGAATACGCAAGGATTTATATTTTTCACACCCATCCATCCATTCATCCATTCTTTTATCCATCCATCCATTCATCCATCCTTTTATCCATCCATTCATCTTAATTTCCTTGCACTTTTCCATCCATCCCATCCTTTCTACCCGCACTCCTACCATTCCTCCCTCTCTCCTTCCCTCCTTCCTCCCTTCCCACCTTCCCTCCCCCCCTCTTCTTTCCCTCCTCCTCTCCCTCCCTTTCTCCCTCCTCCCCTCCCCCCTCAGGTTTATCTCTGGTTGTTCGGCTGCTCGTCTCTCTGACGTCCAGCTGCGGCTCTGATGAACTGAAGCAGATTAGAGAGAAAAACTCAGAAATGTCACACTTCCCCCATCCGACACTAAAGAGTCCATCTGGCTGCTGCCGGTCAGAACCGGTGCGAGCAGAACTCTGAGTCCAGAGAGGAGCCCAGGGTCCCATCCTGCACGCTTCAGCTGCTTTGATCTCAGGCTTCATGCTTCAGAACTGCATCTTCTGCAGCGTGAAGAGCCATGCTGTACGTAGGTCCAGGTCTGGGGTCCTGGTTTCTGGTCCTGGTCTCAGACTTCAGCTCATGGGGGGTGGGGGCTGATTTTGGTTACACTCAGGATGTATGTTATCCAGATCCAGGTCCTGGTTTCAGATTGAGGACTTTGTGTTGGGGGGTGGATGCTGATGTTGTTTACACTCAGGTCGTTTGTTGATGTTTGTGTTTTTTTTCTCATCAGGCCAACCCTCCGCCTGTGGTGGTCAACACGGACAGCCTGGACACGCCTCCATACGTGAGTTTCACACGTTTCACCTGGTTTGGTCCATCTGGACCCGGTCAGGGTCCGTTCCACCACCATGCTGGTGTTGGCTGTGTTTTTCTCTGCAGTGCCTTGTGGGTAAATGTCTTTATTTGAGTCGAGTTTCTCCTGCCTTTCATGAATTAGATTTTATTTTTCTGGATGAACTGTTGGGCGGCACGGTGGATCAGTGGGTAGAGCTGTTGCCTCCCAGCAAGAAGGTTGCGGGATCGAATCCCATTTGCATGTTCTCTCCATGCATGCGTGGGTTTTCTCCGGGTACTCCGGTTTCCTCCCACAGACCAAAAACATGACTGTTAGGCTAATTGCTAACTAGGTGTGAGTGAGAGAGTGGTTGTTTGTCTCTATGTTTCCCTGTGATGGACTGGAGACCTGTCTAGGTTAGCCCCGCCCCTCGCACTGTGACTGCTGGATATGTGACCCTGAAAGGAAGAAGTGGGTTAAGATGATGGATGGATAGATAAACTGTTTTTAGTGAAAAGTTTTGTCTTGATGACTTGAAGCATTGTTTATAATTATTATATTGAAGAAATAATAATCATGATTATTTTATGATGTAACCAAAGGTATTTAAAAAATGTTGAGATTAGAAAAGTTGCATCCAAAAAACCATGAAATTGCTTTTAGCGTGATTTATTTTTGTTCAGATTTCAGCTACTTGATAAAAAAATTTAAATCAGAGTCTGGAACCTGTTGACCTGTTGAGTCAGAGGCGGAGCTCGGTCTGGCGACTCTTTCTGGATGACCTTTGACCCTGCTCAGATTGACGGGCAGCAGGTTATTGCTGATGTCTTTCCACCCCATGATGACGATGATGATGAGTGGTCCGAACCCAGTAGAATCAGAACCTTTGTGTTTGTGTCTGCAGGTGAATGGGACGGAGGCTGATTATGAGTACGAGGAGATCACGTTGGAGAGGGTGAGAAGACGAGCTGCTCTTCATAAGAGGAACCAACTAAAGCTGATTTATCTTCGGCTGTTTTGTCTTATGGTTCAGCTGTGCTCCTTCAGGAGGCCCTCTGTTGAAACAAAAACAGAACTTTAGCTGTTTTTACTCACTAAAATGTGGAAACCGCTGTCTATGTGTTTTCTTTTTTATCATCTGAATGAACAGAATAAAACCTGCTTTCACTGGGAGGTTTTTATTGTGAAATTTCTGCAGGAAGTTAGACGATAAAGGATCGAGGTTTTAATAGATTTTGTTGGTTTTTGTCTCACATTTGTTGCCACGGTAACCACTGTGGTCCACCAGGGAAACTCGGGGCTGGGCTTCAGCATCGCCGGTGGCACTGACAACCCCCACATCGGTGAAGACCCCAGCATCTTCATCACCAAGGTCATACCTGGAGGGGCCGCCGCCCAAGACGGCCGGCTCAGGTGAGGCAGACACACACACGCAGACAGTCGTGTAGTGGTATCTTTGTGAGGACTTACCTTTGACTTCCATTAATTTCTACAGCCTAACCCTGACCCCTGACCCTAACCCTAACCCCACAGGTCCATACCTGACCCTAACCCTGACCTAAACTTAGTTCATACCTGAGCCCTAAACTCTAACACCTGACCCACAGATGGCATTTTCCCTTGTGTGGACTAGGCAACATGTCCTCACAAAGCCAAAATGTCCACACAAGTATAATACAGTGTCAAAAAATGTCCACACATGGGTAGTAAAACACACCCACCTACACACACATCTTAACACACACATTTAGACCCGTGCCCTCTGTGTTTCAGGGTCAATGATGTCATCCTGAGGGTCAATGAGGTGGATGTCCGGGACGTGACCCACAGCCGGGCCGTGGAGGCGCTGAAGGAGGCGGGCTCTCTGGTCCATCTCTACATCCGCAGGAGGAAACCCATCTCAGAGAAGTTGACAGAGATCAAGCTGGTGAAAGGACCCAAGGGTAAGCTGCAGTCGGGCTGTGGTTCTGAAGATCGTCCTCCTCCTCCTCACAGTGGTCTGGTTCCGCTCAGGTCTGGGCTTCAGTATTGCAGGCGGAGTCGGGAACCAGCACATCCCGGGTGACAACAGCATCTACGTGACCAAAATCATAGAGGGTGGAGCCGCCCAGAAGGACGGAAAGCTGCAGATAGGAGACAAACTCCTGGCTGTAAGTTGTCTGACTTTTGACCTGATGCAAGTCCTGGACCCGGGTCCGTCAGCAGAACCGTCTCTGTGTTCAGGTGAACAGCGTCTGTCTGGAGGAGGTGAGCCACGAGCACGCTGTCACTGCCTTGAAAAACACTCCTGACGTGGTTTACTTGAAAGTGGCAAAACCCACCAGTGTCTTCATGAACGAGAACTTCGCACCGCCGGACCTCACCAGCTGTGAGAGACGTTGGGGGACACGGGGGGGACGTGTTGGACAGGACGCTTAGGGTGGAAAGTAAAACGATTTTATTCCATCTCTCCTCCAGCGTACTCGCAGCACCTGGAGAACCATATCAGCCCTCCCAGCTTCCTGGGTCAGACCCTCGCTGGCCCCGCCCCATCTGGACGTTACTCCCCGACGCCGAAGAGCACGTTGGGAGATGATGATGTTACACGGTGAGAACGCACGTTCCTACATTTGTTACCCAAAACAAAACAGGATGTGTTGAACTTTAAAACTCATTTTATGTCATTAATGCAGCTGTTAAAATAAATTAATCATAAAAACAAGTTTTCATTCAACCTGATTTCTAATAATAAGGTTTTGTTTTTGTTTTGTCTTTTGTGGTGAACATTTGTTGGAATTAAGTTTTTACTTTTTATTTTTGTCGCTAAGGTTCAGTTTTACTCGCCTCAAGTTGTTTCTTTTGAAAACTTCAATTCTGTTAATTTTGCAGAATAAAAAGATTTTCTGAACTGATCAAATTAGTGTAGAGATTTAACTGAATAGTTGTTTTAGTTCTACTGTGGCGCCCTCTGCTGACAGAAAACTGCAGCTGCACGTCTGTTTCAGCTCTTAGCTGAAGCAGCTAAAGTTTCATTAGGAAGTCGGGATGATTGACAGCTCTTTCCTCCAACAGGGAACCCAGGAAGGTGGTTCTGCATCGAGGAGCAACGGGTCTGGGCTTTAACATCGTGGGAGGAGAGGATGGGGAGGGGATCTTCATCTCCTTCATCCTCGCGGGAGGTCCAGCTGATCTGAGCGGGGAGCTGAGGAAAGGAGACCGGCTTGTGTCTGTACGCACGCACACACACACACACACACACACACACACACACACACACACACACACACACACACACACACACAGGTGGAGAACATT
>JAVKLF010221404.1:0-16684 GCA_034783495.1 Millerichthys robustus | reverse complement strand
AAATCAACACAACGCAGAGTCGAGGGGTGATTTGGTCCGCCCTGATACCGTGGAGTGAAGCAAGAATCGGTTACACTTAGTTGGTACTAATGTCCCCCACACCATTACACCACCAGCCTGAACAGTTAATACAAGGAAGGATGGATCCATGCTTTCATGTTGTTGATACAAAATTCTAACTCTACCATCTGAATGTTGCAGCAGAAATCGACTCATCAGACCAGGCAACATTTTTCCAATCTTCTATCATTCAATATTGGTGAGCCTGTGCAAACTGTAGCCTTAGTTTCCAGTTCTTAGCTGACAGGAGTAGCACCCGATATGGTCTTCTGCTGCTGTAGCCCATCTGCTTCAAGGCTTGACGTGTTGTGCTTTCAGAGATGCTCTTCTGCAGCCGATTGTCCTGACCATGTCTGCATGCCTAAATGCATCGACTTGCTGCTATGTGATAGGCTATATAGAATTTTGTGTTAACAGGCAGTTAGACAGGTGTACCTAATAAAGTGACTAAGGTGTATCAGGCTTGGGTGGGGTGGACTCAGGGGTAGACGGACTCATGATTATGAAATAAAACATCTATTTAAATATAAAGAAAAAGGCAGACGTGGCGGCAAACAAAGAACTAAGAAATACCATGGGAACAAAACACACGGAGGGAGAGCACGCTGTGAGGATGAGCAGGAAACACGAGGAGCACACCAACAATGAACTGACAAGGAGGAAGTGAGGAAGAGCCAGTAATATACACACTGACTAACACCTGACGGGAGAGGCTGAGTATAACTATGGACAAGAGAGAGAGAGAGAAAAGACACATGAGGCCAGAAAACATGAGAAAACAAAAACACAGGGAAATACTTCAAATCCTGACCGGTCCCCCCTTAAGGAAATGGCACCCACCGTTTAACAAGACTGAATTGGGAGGGTGGAGGGGGTACATCAAACAACGGAGGGCAAGAAACATAAAGTACTTGACTACATACGTAGGATAGGAGGAGGGGGCAAGAACAGGAAGGAGGGCAAAGGACAAGAACCAAAAGCTGACTGGAGACCCTGGGAAAAATTTTAAAAAGATCATCAGAGAGAAACGCAGAAATCAGAGTTCAGGCAGTCGACCAGGGGCCCGGCCACGGCGTAACCAGTGTTCAGGTGGTTGGCCAGGAGCAAGATGATGGCATAACTAGAATTCCAGTGGATAATCCAGTCTATCTTCCGGGAGGGCAGTGAGAGCAGTCGACATGCGGGTGCTGGAGAGAGTCAACTCAAGGGAGCTGGAGACAGTCGACTTGAGGGTGCTGGAGACGAAGGAGATGATGGTGACTCTGGAACTGAAGGTGATGCTGGTAGCTGGGATGCAGGAACAGGACCTGATCTCAGGAGTACAGGAAAGGGTGACTCTGATGCTGAAGAGGACATAGAAGATGCTGAGGCTGAAGAGGACATAGACGACTCTGGGTCTGAAAAGGACGTAGACGACTACTCTGAGGCTGGGGACGATGACACGAAGGCTGGAGGCGATGACTCCGAGGCTGGAAAAGACAACTCAGAGGATGGAGACGACGTTGATGCCGATGAAGGCTTTGATGATGATGGTTTGGATGATGATGACTGCACAGGAGATAAAGAGACTAATGGTGGCTCAGCAAGGCAAAGAGGATGGCGAGAAACCAGGCAAAGAGGATGGCAAGAGACCAAGCAAAGAGGATGGTGAGAGACCAGGCAAAGAGAATGGTGAGAGACCAGGTGAACAGGCTGCAGCGAGTGTAGAGACCACTTAAGAGACTGCAGCAGGCATAGAGACCATCAAAGATGCTGCAGTGAGTGTAGAGACCACAGATGAGGCTGCAGGGACACAGGTGTGAGCTGCAGGAGCATTGGAGACCTCTCGGGGATACAGGAGAGAGGAGCGTCTAAGACCTCGTCAGAGGCACAGGAGAAAGGAGCCTCAGAAACCCCTTTAGAGACACGAGAGAGGCGTGTCAGAGACCCCCTCAGAGACACAGGAGAGAGGAGTGTCGGAGACCCCCTCTGCACAGCTTTGGAGAGCAGGGTCCGCACGGCTCTGGAGGTGCCGTCTTCTTGCGGCATTGTTGATGACAGGAGGTGAAGGGGCTCAGCACAGCGGAACCCTCCGGCTGCATGGGCGGAGCAGGCGACGTGGATGGTTCGATGGAGGATGGTCTGATAGGCAGCTGAAGAAGGTAACGTAATGTCCTCTTACGTTTCACTGCCTCAACGAACAGCTCCTCCATCCCAGGTTAGACCTGGAGCTCCGAATATTTAAAGAAGATGTCCACAAACTCACTGGTGACCACGTACCGTAGCCTCCAGTTCATAGACGTTTTCCCCGAGGTCAATATACCGCTTGGTAACCCCCTGGATCTCCCGAAACTCCCTTCGGACTGAACACCTCCTCTTTGTCTGCTGAGTCAGGCTGTCAGGCTCGAGTGGGGTGGATTCAGGACCAGATGGACTCGACGTGGGTATAAAGTAAAACATTTATTTAAATATACAGAAAAAGGCAGACATGGTCGCAAACAAAGAAGTAAGAGATACATTAAGGATAAAACACACAAAGGGAGAGCTGCTGCTCATCCTGCATGGGAGAGCACGCAGGGAGGAAGAGCAAGAGACACGAGTGAGAACACATAGAGGATAATGACTAACACCTGAAGGGAGAGGCTGATTACAACTACGAACAGGTGTGACTAATGAGCAGAGACAGAGAGAGAGAGAGAGAACAGAGGGAAAAGACACAAGGCCTGAAAACATGAAAAAACAAAAACAACAAGGAAACACTTCAAATCCTGACAAAGTGAGATATAACTGAAGTGAAATCACTGCATTAGTCTGTTATGGAAGATGACACTCGATGTTAGTACAGCTAATTTTCTTATTTATGAACTCGTTTTTGACAGTACATGCATAAACGAAAAAACAAACAAAAAAATAAATGTCAACCTTTTAAACAATTTGTAAATGATTATGGCATGAAGCTCAAGTGTGAAATGTTTTTTTAAGTGCTGGTTCAAATAATTACAACAGTTTTACCTTATTTATGGGCTGCTGCCATTTTGGCAAAAACTAATATTAACGTAGGTCCTGGTAAAATGGCAGCACAACGTTTTAGCTCATTAGAGTAGATTGTGCTGTGGCCGACCATTCCAGTGCATCTTTTAGTGGTTTAAAAAATTAAAAGATAAAAGTCTTTTTCAAGACAATTTTTTTTTCAGGGTTGTGGAAATTGGGAACAACTGACCGTTTTATATTTTTTTCAGTTCAATGGTGAGTTTGAATACTTTTTTGTTAAACATTAAAACAATCTGTGGTCTAGACTAGTTCACCTGTAGTCCAGACCTTCCACCTACTAAAAATATTTAGACTTTTGTAAGACAAAAATGGAAGATAAAAAAACAACACTCTGACCATGAAAATACATCAATGGTGAGCAATTGTGTGTTGAGTGCACATTCACCTGTGTCCAGAGGCAGGGAGGAAGTACACGCAGCAATGAACTCTGCTGTCATGTATTTTCCTCTTACGGTTGATGTTTAATTCCTCTCTCAGGTATTTCTCGTACTGCTCATTGACATACATCACTATCGGCTCCCAGCTGCAGAATAGAGCAACACACACAGGTTACAGAAACACACTGGGGCAACAATGGGATTATTTCAAGGTATTATTAGTTTCATTAATTTCTATGGAACACAATTTATTGGTCAGTGATGAGGATTTTGTTTCTTCAGTTTATTAAACTGTACAAAAAAATTAAAATTCATTTCTCCAGTTTAGTTCATCTTTTGCATGGGTTTATTAACTAATGTCATTCTATTTGAAAGTAATTTATTTGGGATCTTTTGGTGGGAGAGTGGCTCAGTTGGTAGAGCTGTTGCCTCCCAGCAAGAAGGTCACCAGGTCAAATCCTGTCAGGGTAACATTTCTGGGTAGAGTTTGCATGTTCTCTCTGTGAGCGCATGGGTTTTCTCCGGGCACTCTGGTTTCTTTCCACGGACCAAAAACATGACTGTTAAGCTAACTGGTAACTCTAAATTGTCCCTAGGTGTCAAGAGAATGAATGGTTGTTTGTTTCTATGTGGTCTTGTGATAGACTTGCAATGTGTCCAGGGTGTACTCCACCTCTCACACTGTGACTGCCGGATATGGGCCAGTAACCCTGAAAGGAAGAAGCGGGTAACAGATAATGGATGGATAGATGGATCCTTGGGTTCAGTAAAATTTTTAAAAATGGAAAAAGTTCACTAATTTCCTGTCAACTACAAATATAGGCATTTTGTTATAGCTTTATTGAAATCTAAACAAGTCAAACTCTGTGTAATGGCTACTCTTGCATTAAAATCAACTCAAAAAATATGTGTTTGAGTAGTTCCTGAGGAGGAGGTTCTCAACGCATTAAATAAAAAAGCAGTCCAAGAGGTTTTAAAGTTTCAACAAAACAATTTCACTTTATTTCCAAAAGTCAGAAATACTCTATCGTTGACATTCAACAAAATCCAACTAAAATCATTATTTAGTGTTAGTAAAACATCTTCACCACTTCCACAAAGACAGACCAAACCAACCCAGCTGACTCTTGTTCCTAAATCACAGTTGACTGGCCCGACTAGGAGGAGGGCCCTGAACAAAAATCATAGTAAACAATAGCTCATCTACCGTATTTCAGTTTAATTTACATCAATATTGATTTATACTATTTTACAAATAATTTAATAGTCAATTAAATAATTAATAGAATAGAATCCAACACTTTGATCTAAATAACTGTTTTACAACTGAGACCAGCTTGTCAAAGCCCAGTGCAACACTGGCTCAACAAACAGGCAAACACAGTAAACAATATTATCCCCTCACCTCCCTATTATCTCACTCCCAACTGTTTTTGGATTAAAGAGATTTTACTTCTTTCATTTGAAAGATGATTCTAATATACATTTTGTAGTTATGCAATTGCCAAATGTAGGTGGCAAAAAGGTCGGTTGTGGCTGAGTGGTTAGGTGAGTTGTCTTCCAATCAGAGAGTTGGCAGTTCGACTCCACTGCTATTCAGTCACATGTCCTTGGGCAAGGCGCTGAACCCCCACTGCCTTTGATGTGCATCCCATCATGTGACTTAACTTGTCTCCATAGAATGGCTTATCTAGATTAGCTTTGTAGAGACACAGGAGAGTTCTGTGTGAATGGGTAAATGAGGGCACAGATTGTAGTGTGAAGTGCTTAGTATCTTGGTTGGATAGAAAGGTGCATGTAAGTGCAGCCCATTTACCATTTAAATATGGAAAAAATACAACCATAAATAAACAAGACATTTTTGGAATACCTAATAGGTTTCTTCTAAAAAAAACTTTCCTACTAAATTGCTAAGTTATTTTTAAAAATCCATCCATTATCTTCTGCTTAATCCAAGTCAAGTTGCAGGGGCAGCAGCTTGTGCAGGAAAGCCCAGAGCTCACTTTCCCCAGCCACCTCTTCCAGCTCTTCTGGGAGGATTCCAAGGTGTTCCAGGCCAGCCGAGAGACATATGACATATCCAAATTCAAAGGCCTCATCCTCCGGACGATCCTACCCGGTCGACGTGAGCCGGATCCCCCAGTCAACCGTGAAGACCAGGAGAGAGCAGCTGTGAATATGGATGGTCTAGCCTTCAGCTTTATTCCCGCCCCTACCCCAGCTTATGCCCTGTCGCCTAGCAACTGTGATGGCACTAAACAGAACCAATAAAGATCAAAAAATAAATTTAAAAATATATTATAAATAAACAAATTTAGCTTAAAGGTACATACATACAAAGAACACCTTCCCAGGATACACATCCAGGGTCTGTTTTCCACTATCAGCCCATTTGGTTTGAAATGAGCCACTATTGAGTTCCTATTGGCCAAACAAGGGGAGCTAATTAACAGGACTAGACTTGTTAGAACCACAAAGTCTTAAAATTGTCGTAAGTGTGCGAGACGAATCTGATTTATCATCTGGGAGTACTGAACTCTATCTCCTCAAAACCCCAGGCCCAATTCTCATCATCCTTTGAACTAAAAACTCCAGACTAGTTTACCTATGCTCTGAAAAGAACAACAGTGCCACCTCTTGACAAACAAACAACATATTACAGATTTTCCTGTAACTCATCTGATTATCAATGTTATCTAAAATGCATAAAATTACTTTACTGTAACCACAAGAATATTTTCGATAAATAAGGTAAATAACGTGTTTAACCTCTTGATTTTGTCAAATAATGTGACTAAATTCTGTTAAAGTGATTGCATTCCAATCCAATTGCATTCCAATTCCTGTTAAAGTTGAGCTCTCACAGTTCTTTAAGCCAAAAGGCAGGGACATCAGAATTACACGCCCCAGCTCAAGTTTCTGCACCACGATTGGCTTACTCAGGCTAAACCATGCCCCAAGCAAGGCCTTAAATTGTCATGCAGAACAGAGTTACATAGATTTTACTTTAAGTAGATTTATGTAGATTTTTATTTGGAATTCATTATTTATCATTTTCAACTAAAATAAAACCTGCAGTTTTTGTTTCAGTTAAGCTAATTTTAGATGCTTGCTTTTAAATGCTTGAATCGCAGACCCTCCTTCAATCACAGAACCAGCCTGGTCTCCTCCAGCCTACAGCCAGTTCAGCTGGAGACCAGTTCAGCTGCACCTATGCCGTTCCTGGGGCCCTAGGAGAATCAATTCTTTCCGTCCCCCCAGCAAAGCGGACTTCGTTTGGGTTCGTTGTCTCGCAGAAGCTGACCCTTCAACACACTGTAGGAACAAAACCATCCATCAACAGCTGGTGAACAACATGCTTGGAGAGGTGTCTCTTTTGGTAACCCTGCTACTTAACTTACTTCAGCATCCCTGCTAAGGTTAAGAGTTAGAGTCATAATCCCCCTTATTATTCAGGCTTTAATATTCCATTTCTTTCAATAAATTCAGAGACTGCAATCTCCTGAGTCTGAATTGGAAGGACTCTGCCTTCAAGATAAAATAATAATGATAAACAAATCTGTCATTAACGCTATCCCCACTTTATGGTTATTAATAATTTATATCTATAATCATATTTGTCATAATCTTGTATCAATTTCCCTCTGTTATGAAACGGTACTTTCTGGTGTATCAACTTTAATAGAACTTGTCAGTGTCTTAATGTGAATCTTGACGAGGATGAATTTATTGGCCTCAAGTAGAGAAACCTCCGAATTTGGACAACATTCAGTGCATCACCGTGATGTAATCAGCCTTACAATTTGGACTCAGGAGGTTGCAGTCTCTGAATTTGGACACAGCCCTAGTCTCTTCAGCACATCCTGGGTCTTCTCCAGGGTCTCCTTCCAGTCGGATATGCCTGGAGCAACCTCCTGGAGGTGTCCAGGAGGCATCCTTAACAGATGCCCGAACCATCTCAACTGGCTCCTCTACTCTGAGTCTCCTTCAGATAACTGAACTTCCCATGCTTTCTCTAACGGACAGTCCAGTTACCCTGCATTGAAAACTCATTTTGACTGCCTGTATCTGTATCTCTTTCTTCAGCTTGACAGTTTCTCTAACCTGGGGTGTCCACCACCGAGTTTGAGGATGGCCACCACAAAAAGCACCCACAACCTTACAGACATAGCTCAAGGCAGCCAGCTTGACAGAGGCACGGAATATGGCCCACTCTGACTCAATGATGTCCCCCGCTTTAGCTGGGATGTGATTAAAGTCCTCTCGGAGGTGTGAGTTGAAGATCTGTCTGACAGGTTCTTCTGCCAGGCTTTCCCAGCAAACCCTCACTACACGTTTGGGTCTACCAGGTCTGTCTGACATCCTTCCCAGTCATCTGATCCAACTCACTACTATAGGTGGTGATCAGTAGACAGCTCAGCTCCTCTCTTCAACTGAGTGTCCAAAACATACGGCTGCAGATCAGATGACACGAATACAAAGTCAAACATTTGATGTATGACCTAGAGTGTCCTGTTGCCAAGTGCACTAATGAACAGCCTTGTGTTCAAACCTGGTGTTCGTGATGGACAAGCTGTGGCTAGCACAGAAGTCCAACAACAAAACACCGTTAGGGTACAGATCAGAGAGGCCATTCCTCCCAATCACGCCCCTCCAGGTCACATTGTCATTACCCAAGTGAGCATTGAAGTAAGCTGAAGTACCTTCCAGGACCCCTGCTATAGACTCCAAGAAGGTCGGATACTCCGAACAGCTACTTACCGTGGGCAACTCCAGAGAAGAATAAGGTGCAGCCCCCTCTCTAGGAGATTGGTTGCCCACAACCCATGCTGTGTGTTGAGGTGACCCGAACTATATTGAGTTGGTACCTCTCAACTTCAGACACAAGCTCAGGCTCCTTCCCAAGCTTTGGCAGACCAGGGTCAGAGCACCGAGGACCCTGCCTTTGGCTACTGCCCAAAGCATCATGCACCCGACTAGCATTTGCCCCTCCTGCATGTGGTGGGTCCAAAGGAAGGCAAACCCATGTGGCTCATTCGGGCTGAGCTACTCTACCCATGGGGTAGCCCATGGGTAGAGACCCAGCCACCAGGCGCTCACCCATGAGCCCCTCCCACAGGCCTGGCTCCAGGGTGGGCCCTGGTAACCCACGTCCCGGCAAGGGACACAGAGTTACTTGATGCCGCCTATTCATACAAGTCTTTTGAATCATGCTTTTTCTGACCTGTCACCTAGGACCAATCTGCCGTGGGATGCCTCTGACAGCATAGCTCCTAGGAACATTCAGGCACACGCCTAAGGTCACGCATAAGGTGACAATTCAAAAAAATACAATGGACAAAACAAAGTAAATGATAATGCCAACTAAACTAGATCTGGATAAAACTAATTTATTCATTTTCTCTGTCAATTCTTGTTTATTGGTTTTCACCCTCCTGCCACTTACCAGTTCTCATTGTTGATCTGGTCTCCAAATCCTGGAGTATCAATCACTGTCAGCTTCATTTTCACTCCTTTTTCTTCAATCACTACAAATAACATAACACATAGATACAAGATCAAAGGTAAATGGAAATGACACAGTTATATTAGTTATAATATTTAAATCAGCTAATGTTTGGCTTTTTGTCAGTGAGGAGGTGAACTGCAAAAAAATATATCATCAGCAGATGACTGTTGTTAATCTGGTGTGTCTGAATTCATCATATTATCTTTACTTAATCTAAAACTGACAACATTTTTCATTTTATTTATGCTTTACAAAAATGTTTTTCATTCCATGCCAGCATTGAAAAGTCAATGAAAGCGAGGGCGCCTCCAGAAAGTTTTTAAAAGGGGACCAAATGGGGACCACTGATTTTGGGATGGCACACCAAAACCAGACCATCATAATATTTCAGGTATTTTATTATACTGTTTTATATGAAGCCTTTTTGAAAATAAATAAATAAATACTATAAAATGGAAATTAGGAATACTTTATTGTTTTACTTTATAAATTATATTACTAAGAATGGCACAGTCACTAATCAGCTCATCCTTTCCTCTTAAATTCACATAAATAAAACAAAATTTTATTAGATGGATTTTAGCGAACCACACATTTTACGTCTGGAAATTGTAGTAATAAAGTGGCTAACAGGCTAACAAACTACAAGCATGAGCTGATTGATGTGTTTTGTTCCTTATATTAGTGATATCATTCACAAGCTATATTTTTATACTATATTTTTTATGATGAAAGATATCAACATCTTGCCTTCACAGACTTAGGTGTGCACTGAGGAGTGTCTGAGAAACGCTTAAGACTATTATTTAGTGCTTAAGCACAAAGGAATCTTATTTTATGGGACGCATGACAGCAATCTTCTGGAGGTGGATCTTTAAAGTATTCACAAACTTGTGATAAAGTACTGCTTTTGTTGTTGCCAATACAGACACAAGCAGCATTTAGTTTCAGTGGTTCATGCACCTTTAAACAGACAGCACTGTCTGACTGAAGCACTCTTCCTGTTTAAACAGTGAGGAAGTCAAAACAATCTAAAACCCTTCATCAGATTTACCCTGTTGTCATGGATATTGTTTAAATTGATAACAAATAATGTTTGGGTGGAAGTTACATGTCTGAAATAATTACTGCCATTTTTTAAATGGTATCTATCTACAGTATATTACCAGTCTCTACTTTACATTGCGTTGAAATCTAACAAAATAGTGACCTGCACAATATGCTATGTAAAATATATCACTTCCACTGGTAATAGGTTTGCTTTTTGTTTAGACAAAAAATAGTCAATTTCTTCTGAAAAACATGGCATTCATTCAGCACCCACTTTTGGTTTGTTGCAGTTGCCCTGAACAACACCTGTTAGTCATGCTGTTTTATTAACCCTTTTGTTGCATTTACTGACCCTGATCCTTGAATATATACATTACTATAAGTTTTATCACAGAAATGCCAATGGTTGTCAACATGTTTTTCCTCAGAGTTTATAATTATGTTAAACTTTGATTTGAAATTGTGTGGCAGGATGGATAAAACAATTTTGAGGTTTGTAAAAGTCCTGGAGGCCAAAGATTTCCTACTTCCACTGTAAGGTAATTACACAAAACTTCTGACTGAAAAATGTATTTCTACTGAAGGATTAACCAATGTGAAACGAACACAATATCTGAATTGAGTCTGTTTTAAACTAGATTGTAAATACACACATGTGAAAGAAATCAAGTTTGCATTCATTAGAGAATGAATGCATCTCTTCACAATGTGGAAGCAGATCCAGGCCACATTGGAAGACTGGTTCATTTCTTATTTATTTATTTTTTTAAAGGAAATCTGGTTCATGAGACAGACCAGAAAAAATAGTGATATGAAAGCAGGATATGAGAGTTGTCTCTGAACAGATCATCAGCAGGGATCATTTTGCACTGATCAGAACTAATGGAAAAAACAGATGTGAAATCAGAGAGTTCATAAATACTATAGTTGGAATACAACATATTTTTGTGCTGAGCCGTTTCTGGGTCCTTCTAGAAACTCTTCTTAAACATGACTTCTTTTTACTTCTAAAATATAAAGCGTTAACAACCAAGTTCCATTTTATATTGAAGATCTTCCAGTTCATATTTTTCAAACCAAATACTTTGTTCTCGGACAGCAATTGCAGTTCCTATAGTTTCTATAAATGAAATAGGAAGCAGAGTATTTCAGTTATCAGGCTCTTCACTTGTGGAACCAACCTTCAGATCATGTTTATGAGGCTGACATCCTGTCTACTACTAAGCCTGGACTGAAGTTTTTCCATTTTGATAAACCTTATATTCATGGTTGGCTTGGGTTTTTTGAGTTATCCCTTAGTCCAGCTGCTATAGGCTTAGACTGCTGAAGGAAAAACTGATCATATTTTCTCACCTATCTTCAAACATTCAAAGTTACTTTATTATTCCCTCTAACTGGTATTAATTCTTAGTTTGAACATTTAATGTTTTAGTATGTTCTATTACAAATGAAGCATTGGTTCAGAAATTTGTCTGTGTGTGCCACTCACCATGACTGACTGCATGTAGCTGAACTGTTTTTGATATCTTCTCTTCATAGTTGGGTGTGCAGGATTTCCGACTGACTTTGGATTTGAACAGAGTGTTGACCAGCGTGGATTTCCCCAAACCACTCTGACCTGAAGATTTAAAAAAAAAAAAAAATCATTTTTGTGCCTTTATTTAAAATCCCTGTTTTATTTAAAAAAATGTTAATGTAGAACAAAACCCTCTATCCCCCTTGAAGGTTATGGCATGCATTAAAATAATTTACGCCTGTACCTGTTTGCATGTGACCACATTACTGTGGCTAGGGTAGATACCAAAGTCATCATCATCATCATCATCATTATTACTACCCCACAATTTTTGGGGGATTTTTGTATTAAAAATTTAACTTTGCAATAAATATTAATGCATCCGGACAGTCATCATTGGCACAGTCACACCAACTTGCACACACAACCAAACTCCCACTACCAGGTAGAGCGTGCTGAGGTATAAACTCCCTCAGAATATGTCGCTACAGGATCACACAGCTGGAGTGTCTCTATTAGTGTAACTTGCTGATCTGCGGCTACAGGTCTTGGCCTTAATACAATATTATCATTAAAATACATATTTTTATGCTCAAGATTATAATCTTGAGCAGAAATACTATATGTCAGTCTACCAACTTAAAAATATAGATATTTTAAGTTGAGTTTAAGTTACCATTTTGCATAGTGAACATTCACATTATGAGTTGTTTGAAAGTTTTCAATTGAAAACATTCTTGTCACTAAAAGTACTTTAATATTAAAAACTGCAATATTGGAATGAAATACAGGCAAACCATTCAACTATTATCTTAATCCCCTCCTTCCTTTCAGGATCACACGGGTCACTGGTGCCCATATCCAGCAGTTACAGTGCGAGGGGCAGGTTACAGCCTTGACAGGTCCCAAATCCATCATAGGCCTTAAATTGCTTTTTCCTCTCATACGCACTGGTAAAACAACGCGCACATTACCAAAGATGCAGCCTCGCACACACACAAACTGTTTTCTTCTCACACGCACTAATTAAACAATGCACACGTTACTAAACATTACTGCGTCTTTAGTAATGTGTGCATTGTTTTATTAGTGCATGTGAGAAGAATACATAGTTTGTGTGTGTGAGGCTGCATCTTTAGTAAAGTTCGCATTGTTTTAACAGTGCGTGTGAAAAGAAAAAAACAATTTATGTCCTATGCGGTGCTTCTTACCATTACAGGGCCACATAGAGACAAACAATCATTTATGCTCTTACTCACACACACCTAGGGAGACCAATTAGCCTAACGGTCATGTTTTTGGTCTGTGGGAGGAAACCGGAGTACCCTGAAATAACCCACGTATGCACGGATAGAACATGCAACCCATAAATGTCCCCAGCTGGGATTCGATCCTGCAACCTTCTTGTTGGGAGGCAACTGCCCTACCAACTAAAATAGAATAGAATCAATGCAAAAACTATAAATATTTTTTCATATTATAACAATCATAATCATAATTAATTTAATTAAAATATGTTGCAACTCTCTCAAAACCCTCCCAAAAATAATAACTAAATAAACCTGTGGTGGAGAGGTTCAGGAAAGAGCCCGATGGTTCAGTGTTTAGTAATGATGCGTCACAGCAAGATGGTGCTGGGTTCAATTTTTAAGGTTCAATCCCTGGTTCAGACCTGGGGTCTTTCTGTGTGGAGTTTACATGTTTTTCTTGGGCTTGTATGGATTTTTTCCAGGTACTACTGTTTCTTCCCACTGACCAAAAACATGTACACATTTACATGTTGCCTTCAGTTCCAGGCCTTCCTTACAAAAGAGATCTTTGATCTTAATAAGATTAGCATGGTAAAATTAAGGTCAAATAAAATTGAAATGTTCTACTTATGCCACTATTCAAATATTTAATTTATTGCTGTTAGTAAGCATAAACTCAAATTTGTATAGTTGATTCTTGCCCCATCCCCCCTCCTACCCACACACACACTCACACAACCTCAACAACCAACAACTACAACCCACCCCAAGACTGACACCTCCTCACTGCCCACCCCCTCCAAAGGCAAGAAAATCAGGGTGAAACACTGTACAAAGTTTAAAAACATTTAAGTTTCAGTAAAGTTGTATAACTGTACACTCAGGTAGACTGCAATAGACTTTAAATAATTTGCATGCTTGAAGAAAACTAAATTGCTGAAACTTTAGTTTCAGTTAAACAGCAGAGGAAGTGAATATCATGGTGTGGTGTGTATCGAGGTGTGTGTTTCAATATGTGTGTAACAGGAAAGACTATGCAGGACCAGCTCTTCAAACCACTTCCTCACAAAATTGTTCTTCCTTTTTGAAAGTGTGAAGCAAAATATTATAAAGTAAGCGATTTGGCAGCAACATACCAACAAAAGCATGCACACATACAGCTCAGCCTAAACCTTTTAGGGGGTTTTCATGTTTATTATGTATAAAATTGGTATAAAACTTGAATTTGGTGGTTTTTGAATTGCTATATACAAAAATACAACTAAATGATTTTTCTAAAAAGTACAGATATAGAAATACTGTCAGTAGTCTTATAGTTAACGGAAACAATGTCTAATAGATATCTGCAAGTATGTGATGAAGACAAACGTGTAAGCATAAAGTTTTTGTTATTACAAAGATGCAGTTAAATATTAAAGACAGATCTGTTTGTACCCTTAAAGAGACTATTAATCTTTGCATTATAGTCAGGTTTCAAACTAAATTATCACTATCACAGAGTGATGTCTTAAGACCAGAACAAGGGAGTGATGAGACCAGAGACAGAACCAGTAAAAATGACAAATTGGGTTTATTTACAATATACAAAATGTGCAAAGCTGGAAGGGGAGCAGGATCTGAAAGAAGGGGAGGGCAGGTTAATAGGGGCAAAAGTACCGATGATATATACAAAGGAGGCAGTGTGTGGCTTACTGGAGAGGAGTGAGGAGGAGGCATTAGCACAGATGAGGATCCAGAGGGGTTTTTCGTGAGTCCAGTGAAGGTCCCAGGTGAGTATTTACAGATGGTGCTGGTGTATTTACAGGCTTCTTGTGATGAGGGTGTGCTTTTCTGGATGTTCCTGGTAAAAAGTAGTGATAAGGGAGGGATCCAAGATGAACGAACAAGGGATCACATGTACTGGAACCTCCTACCACGTTGTTTAATTTCCAGAATCTGGTTTACTGTGAATGCAGTATGATTGTTGACGGGTCAGGTGGGAGAACGGGGTTCAGTCAGAGGGCATAATGCACTTTCAGACACATATTTTATCTGAGACACAGTAAAAGTGGGGTGAATCTTGAGAGAGGATGGTAATCTTAATCTTAACGCTGATGGGTGGATTATTTTTTGATGGGGTAAAGACAGATGAATTGTGGAGCTAACTTCTTGGGCACATCCATAATGTTGATGTCCAGGGTGGAAAGAGACTCATTGACCTTCCTGATAGGCCAAGGCAGACGAATGCTGACAGTCAGCTAAGCGTTTGTCCTGCTCTGCCGTCCGGAGCAGAGCCTCCTTAGTTTGTTACACTCATCTGCAGCACCAAACATGATGTTGGACGAAGGGCACCAGAATGTCAGTTTCCACGCTGGGGAACAAAGGAGGACAGTACCCCAAAAAGACTTTGAATGCAGAAAGACCTGTGGCAGAGGAGGTGTATGAATTGTGGACGTACTCAATCCAAGTTAGGTGTTTTACCCAGAATGACGGTTTGTTTTTGATAACACAGCTTACCGAGGCTTCCAATTCCTGGTTATGCCTCTCAGTCTGTCCATCGAATTTAGGGTGGTAACCAGACTAGCGGTGGTCCCAAGGGCATTATAGACAGGCTGCAGAACCAATCCTCAAAAAAAGTCTGACATTAGACAGTATCACAAGAACCTTTAAGCTTTCACCAGCTATTTAACCTATCCAAAGAGAACATCCACACTATCCTTTTCACAGCCCTAGATAGACACCCCAAAACCCCACTCCGTATCTCTCTCACTCTATATCAATGGCAAGTGCATAGAAAGGGCAAACAGCATAAGGTTCCTGGGCACCCAGATATCTGGTGACCTTTTCTGTTCCATCAACACAACAACAATTCTGGAGAAGGTTCAGCAGCGTCATCACTTTCTGAGGATGCTCAGGAGAAATTTCACCTTAAAATCCATCATTACCTCCCGATGTCTCAGCAGAGCCACCAAAATCGCAAAGGATAGATCACAACTTGGTTCCCACCTGTTTAAATTGCTGCAAGCTCTACTGATCCAGCAAGACTCAGTCCCACAAACTCAGATTTTTTTCCCCAAGTCATCACATTTTTGAACACACACATACACTGACACACTCCTCTTAGCTACCTACCTTAGAAATTCATGAACTACTACAACAATCATGTGCAATATCTAGTTTCAGGTTATTTACGTTATCTTGTTGTTTTTTTTCTTCCTATATTCAAATTTAGTGAGTTCTTATGTATTTCATGTGCATGGAATACATAAGAACTCACTTATGTGAGTTCTTCTGCATAAGGGGGCAGAAGCTTGCTACGTTGTATATACCAGACCTCATGCTGTGTCCTGTTAAAATAATTTTTGTTTCGATTTAAATTTTTGTCTTATGTCTCTTTTATGTGCTTCGGGCACATATTTAATTATTTTAGTTTATTTTCTGTCCCAAAGACCCCTTATGATGAAAAAGAAATTTGGATACAGTGTTCCCTTGCCAAGAAAGGGTCACCGGGGCCCCACTCTGGAGCCAGGCCTGGAGGAGGGGCACGATGGCGAGCGCCTGGTGGCCGTGCTTTAACCCATGGGGCCCGGCCGGGCTCAGCCCAAAGAAGAAACATGGGTCCCCCCTCCCATGGACCCACCATCCATGGGAGGGGCCAAAGGGGTCGGGTGCATTGTGTATTGGGTGGCAGCCAAGGGAGGGGACCCTGGCGGTCTGATCCTCGGTTGCAGAAGCTGGCTCTTGGGACGTGGAATGTCACCTCTGTGGTTGGGAAGGAGCCGGAGCTAGTGTGTGAGGTTGAGAGGTTCCGGCTAGAAATAGTCGTTCTCACCTCGACGCATGGCTCTGGTTCTGGAACCAGTCTCCTTGAGAGGGGCTGGACATACTTCCACTCTGGAGTTGCCCAAGGTGA